>WUBL01000208.1:0-55240 GCA_011057905.1 Xylaria multiplex | reverse complement strand
TCAGATCATTCTATGTGTTGAAGTAGTAGGTATATGAGTGGTTCAGTTCATTGAATTGACTTCGTAACTAACTAATAGGTAGGTGGGAAGACCTCTATATATACACATTCTGGTAACCGTTGCCCCTATTCGTAGACTAACATGACAGTGAGTCCTTGACCCCTTATACTTTCGACACTATGCACGATAGGGCTTAATGTCGATAAACGAAACGGCAAAACTCTAGGATTTCTTGCTTGATGAATGTGCGACGCCTAACCACTCTAGACGCTAGCTGGCTCGACATTTCCTCCCGGCTCGGGATCACTTGGTCCATCCTCGTCACTTCTGTTTCGGTTGGACCTTTTCAGGCCTTTCATTAACCCCCCAATAATCCTACGACCACCATGACGCGCCGTTCTGTCTTTACTCAGTTCCCCCTTTTCCTCAATCGCATCACCCGATCTATGTCGTGAATATCTCTCCGATGTGCGCATAGTATTTGCCTGCCTCCTGACCCATTCTCGCAGTCCTCTCTTCCCCCAGACATGTAGTCCCATTCCAAAACGCAGCGCGGCCCACATTGCCACTAACGTTACAAAAACCGAGACTGATTCGGTAACAGCTAACACTGTTAGTCTAAGGTTAATATCGTATATGTAGCTAGTTAACTCACCAACCCATTTGCCAATATATTGAGTCAAATATACGCCATCTTTATCATTCCCTGCTTTGCCTTTGTCGAACTCATCGATCGGGAGCGCGAAGAGAGCAACCACAAATGACAAAGGAGTAAATATAACCGTTATGACAGTAAATCCAAAAACGGATGCACTCATGATAGCTGTGGAATGAGCTTCTTTCATAGTCGCGTGTTTTTGCTTTAGGTCCAGCTTAGTTGCGATGTTTCGCTCAACTCTCTCCGCATCTTCTTCAAGCTTTGCGATTCGCCGCCGATACTTGTGAAATTTGGTCTGGGACTTCCAAAGTTCTTTAGGCTCTTGATTTGGCCACTCCGAGTTCATAAATTCCTTCCATACTTCCTCTTGCTCAGCGATCACTGATTTGATCATAGACAACTCTTCACGAAGGTCGCTAATCCAATGGAAGAACTTTTTTTTCTTGCTCGAGGTCAATGTCCTCAATAAGCGCGCTCTTTACATATTGATTTACTTCTTCCGAAATAATCGACAAGGCGTTCTCATATGTTTTAAGGAGCGGGTGAGCGGGATCATCCAAGTGCTCTATAAGGCGATTAAGGAGCAAGGCGAGTACCACACGGGTATCCTGCTTCTGTTGCCAGAACGTGGCCGCTCGAATTTCTTTGTAAACTTCGTGGGGTATCGCTATAATAACCCTGCCGCAAATTTTCCAAACCCAAGCTTGGCCAATGAACACCGCATGTTTCGGTAAACGATCCCTCCTCTCTGCCGTGTTCGTGGGTTGTTTATGCCAGAGTCGCTGCCACGTTTCTGGATCGAATAGATGCCCAAGCTTCCACACACACAGCTCCACAAGTAACCACAGGCCACTCAATAATGTTAAGTTATCTTCTTCGTGATTTTCGGGAGGCATCGTCGTATTATCTTCTTTTTTCTCCAGGGGCCTTTCGTAGCGACCAAGCACTTGGTCCTTATTGCGAAAGTCAAGAACATTCTGTGATAAAGCTGGGCTGCAATACTCATCCAAAGTGAGCAACATATGAACCTCTAGCAATTCGTGAGAGTTGCCAATGCAATACTTAAAATTTTGGGTTTCCTCAGCATACTTCTCTGTTCGTTTCCCAATAGTTGCCCAATCAGCAACATAAACGAAAGGCATCTGATGCGATCAATACTAGCTTTTGATTAGGAGCTTTTTGCACTTAACTAACCACAAGCGAAATAAACTCCCTCGACATGCCGGTTATATCGATAGCATTGTCCAGAGTCTGGATACTACACGAAGGCTCCCTTGCTCTTCGATGTTGAGGCGCCTCGTGATTTTCGAGGAAGTCTTGATGAATGTGGTGAAGCATGCTTCCAAATATTTCCAAGGGTCGAGTTTCAAAGTTGCTAGGTAGCATACCAATATGCTCGGCCGGGACATGGTCATTTGCAGCCTGTTCCATCTCCCTACCTTCCAACCCAATGACTGGCCCTGCTAGGGAGCGAGCAATAGCATATAGCTGTTTCTATCATCAATGTTAATAAATAGGGCTAGAAATAATAGTGTTGGGGGTTACCTACATATACTCGGGCCATCTGTGCAATGACTATATTAGCAAAGCGGATTCCCTCCTGTGACTGAAAATTATGTCCTTACATTGTTGCCATGTATTACACAGTACTCAACCCCATCACCAAAACCAATCCCCTTCTTGAGCACAAACTCCCCAGAGGTTAAAATCCTCAGTCTTGGACCCCAATCCAATTCTTGAAATATGAAGCCAGAGATGACATCCCAGTTCTTTTTCTTCCGCACTATATCCCAAGCTGTTAATCGGTCAAGATTTTTTATTCTCGGATCCGCGTTGTTCTCGATGAGAAATACACCAATAGCAGCGCTATCGGCCGTTCCATTTGCAAATTTATGAAGAGCAGTATTGCCATCACTATCCGCCATATTCAAGTAATAATTTTTGTTTGCAGCCTCTTGGATAAGCCGCTTCACAATCTCAAGGTCTCCGACCGCAGCGGCTTCATGGAGGGCAGTTGCGCTAAGTTGATCTATTGTGGTAACATACTTATTCTTGTCTGTTGCCTCTTGGATAAGCCGCTCCACAATCTGAAGGTTTCCATGAGCGGCAGCCAAATGAAGCGCGGTTTCACAGCGGCGGTTTATTGCGGTAACATATTTGTTTTTGTCTGTAGCTTCCTTGATAAGAAAATCTACGACACGAAGCTCTCCGGACTGGGCCGCATAATGGAGAGCAGTATAATCAACCCAGTTTCTCCTGGTAACGAAAGAATCCCGCTCATTTTGGTCTCCTCTCTTTGAGAGCAGCCAGGCAACGACTTCATAATGGTTGCAGTATGCCGCTATATGAAGAGCTGTTTCACCAAATTCATTAGTTGTGTCCACCTCCAGTGCCGTATTATTGAAGATTCGCTTTATGTCGTCCAACTTGCCACTCCGTACGGCCCCTGTAGTGGCAGGCACCAGCTGAGGGTATCACGTGACAGGTGGTGGGGCTGGTCACCTCACCTACCAAATACGATGGGCACCACTCTCTGTAACTAGCATACATACATAATACAACTCCAGATAGGTCTCTTACAGCTCAATTCAATCATCGCGATACACGTCGTATTTGCCGATATTACATTGAGAAGAGGTGTTGCCTATGTGCTACTATATGGTAGCTAGCGATTGTTGTGTTTAATTTCTACTAAACACGCCCCCCCCCCGACAAATCAGCAGTTTTCCGCCCTGACAGAGTCGGAATCAATCAAAAGAGTAGCCAGCAACACCAATTCTCTAACCAACCGGTGAGATCGTCACCACCTACCTTACTCATCCGCCCGTGAGAACGGGAAATCAGCGTGAATCGACTACGGTCGGACTTAGCAATAAGTCTGACCCGACAAACGGATCCGCTGGGAGACCCTCGAACGATCTTCGAGAACACCCCTGGAAATTACAACGTAGCTCCCCACCCCCGATGGGAAGAAAAGGCAAAGGAAAAGGAAGACCGCGAGATTCCCGAGGACGCTTTATATCACAAAAGTCCGACGAACTATTGGAGAGATCTCGATCTCGATCTGACCGATCTGATCCCTCTCGGCAACCCACTCAATCTCACCACTCCCCCCTCCCTCCTTGCCCACCATTTTCCTCCCAACTATCGCCATTGGCTACTACCCCGGTCCTGCCAAGACCAGTTACCACACCAGTCGACCCTACTCAACCGGTCGACCCATCCATTACCGCACCAGTCGACCCTGCTCAAACAGTCGACACATCCATTCCACTTACTCCGAATCCATTAGATCCTACAGGACCAGTGCGACGCCAGCTTTTCCCACGGCGTACAAGGCATTCGCTGGTAAACCTCGTCATAGACAGGGAGAACAGACCCAACCTCTACAGGCGAGAAGGGACGACTGTCCCAATACAGCAGGGACCCCCACGAAACGCTCAAGGATCAGAAGGAGCAACGAATCTGCTACTATCTTCTCCACAAGATACGCAGGAACACCCGACCGTATCAGCAAACACCCCAGTGCCCCTTCTGGAAGAAAGCAAGACGACTCGCAGAATCTTCGCCCCAGCCATTCCATACGAGTGGCATCCGGAATCGGCCGAACAGCTGAAACGTCCAGAACTGACAGATTCGAAGACAAGTGTTGCCCCGTTCCTCTCAACTGAGCAAATCCAACCGGCAATTGAAGAGAACGTGGGAATTTCGAAACAACAGAAGCAAGCAATCACCTCGGCTACTGACAAGCCATCTCAATTAAGCCGAGAGCTCTCATCTCCCTTTCAAGACTATAGAGATCAAGAGCCCTCACTACCGTCTTCTTCTTCGAGATCGAACAAGCTCGAAGTCAGAACCCCACAAGTACCTGGTTCACCTCTTTGCTATCCAACACCTAATTATTCCATTTCGTCTTTGTTAGCACAATTTAATATGGACGACGGACAACCAGAGTCCAGCAAGCAGGGGGCGGCAAGACATAAGGCCAAGCAAAACCCTATCGGAACCTTCGGAGGAGATGCCCGCAATCCCCTACTCCAACCAGGATCAGGGAACCCCGCACCAGGTTCAGATGCGGGAACCCGACGTCGCCCCAACGTTCCATACTCAAGGTCAGATCATTACAGAGACGCAGCCATCCTGGTAGAAGTCGCGAATGTAATGTCACTTGGTGATTTTGACAATCTGCACGATAGTCTGTCTTTCGAAACGATCTATCGAGCACGACAGATACTGTCAGAACTACCAGATGCGGAGAAAAACCTATATCTCACGCAAGCCCTGGCTAGAATGACTATGGTCACTAAATCGCCAGAATTCTTTCAGGAATTCGTCGACAGATTCCAGGTCGGACCAAACTGTGAATCCCCCAGATCTCAAGGCCGTCGTCGCGAGTCCGGCCAGTTGTCTCCCGCATTGTTCTCGGACAACGCATCGCCACAAAGACGACCTAGACGAGACAGTAGCCCAGTGATCGTGAACCCCGGCCCTGCACAGCGGGGTTGGGAACCTACTGCTCAACCAATGGACTACGATGCGCAGTACAGAGGCGGTCGATGGGGACCTTACCGAGACTACCGGAACGATGACCAGCGAGGTGATCGCCCAGCCGGTCACCGACGGGATCAGGATGACGATATCCGCCCCCGCAACAATCGAGACCAAGACGATGATACCCGCCCCCGCAACAATCGGGATCACCGAAGGCAAGATCGACAAGATACTAGAGATCGCACTTCAAGTATGAAAATCGAACACCAATTGTTCATCTATCACGATACGGAACCAGTTTCCGCTTACATTTCCAAACTTGACCACCTTGTCCACCGCTACGGAGAGGCTAAGGTTATGGATAATCTCATTGTCGGCATCCTGTTGGACGCGAAGTCACCCGGAGCCAAATGGTTTATGGCCTTGCCCTCCGAGGAAAGGGAGGACTTGTCCGCTGACTACTCTTCTTTCAAGACACAAATACAGAAGAGATTTGGCAAGGATCGTAACACCATGATGCAAAGAGGCGACAGAGTTACCCATTCGTTCGAGAACGAGGAAAACTTCTCGGCAAACGACTACCTTGACGAGAAAATTAAATGGTATAATGAAGCGGGATCCCTCACAGAGGACTGGCAGGCACTTAGAGCCTACAATGGCCTCGACGAACACCTCAAGACCCGAATTGCAATGAAGACTTCGACGACCAACACAATGAAAGAACTCCGCGACAAGGTAGCCGAAAATCACGAAGCTGCTTACGAAGAATTTAAACGTCGCAAGGCGTGGACGTCGACGCAAGAGAGGCTTGTCAAGGAGAACTCACGCCAGATTCAAGAAGTAAAATCACTCGTGCTGACTCGACAACAATATAACTCCAATCAGAATCAAGGCCAGAATCGTCAAGTACAGAACAAGTCACAGGAGCCGGCGCCAGTCGTCGTTCCAGCCGGCATCTTCAAGGCCTTACAAAAGGTGCCTGATACGAACGTCGTTAAGCCCCCCAACCCAGAACCAGCTGACAATGGCGGAAGAAACCAAAATTGGGGAAGAGGCAGAGGCGGCTGGTTCGGTAGTCGTAACAACTGGAACAACAACAATTACGGACGAAACAACTGGAACAGCAACGGGAACAACAACTGGAACAATAATTGGAACAACAACTTCAATAGGAGAGCCAACGGGAGTCGTGACAATGGCAATGAGAATGGTGCGACGAATGCGCCTAACACATCGCAACCTGCAATTGGACAAGAGGCACGTTCCGCCAAGGTCTTCACAGTAGACGGACAAACCTACATACAAGACGACAGCTCACGGCAAGCATATCACATCCCCGACGAAGAGATTCCCTCTATCATCGATCAGATAGAAATGTTCCAACCAGACTTCGAATACACTGATACCGAGCCGTTGCCCCTTGAGACCTCCAGCCTTTCTCCAGATCCTACAGTGTTTCCTCCGTCACTTTCTCCAAGCGAAGGTGACCCGACTACAGAGGAAAACACCATGCCGAAAAACGACTAGGGCAGACGCACCGGGGGAGCGTCATGCCAGCTCGCGAGCAGAGCAAATTAGTCCCCCAACCCCAACCCCAACCCCTCGCTGATTCAACCAACCAAATCACTGCTATCTCTCATGATTATTCTCCTAATATTGAAGACTTAATTGCTATTGACCCTGCTGACGACCCTACTATACCCAGTGTGTCCGAGGACCCTGTCAAACTAAAATCATGCCTAAAAAAANTCACATCCTAAGAAAACATCATCGGATCCTGCGAAAACATCATCGTCGAACTCTCCCTCCCCTAGTCCTCCTTCTTCCGATAACACCTCCCCACCTAAGCCTGATCACCTTTCCTCTGACCCTGTGGAGGCAAAGAATCCAGAAGCAAAAGATCAGGGTTCTTCGCGAGAAAAACCAGAATCCAAATTCGTCTCCTTTTCCGAACCACTGACCACGGAATACCAGGGTGACAAAGCATTATCAGACTCGGAAACATCAGATACCGACGCCACTCCCAAACCCCTCTCAGTTGACGACGCTCTGGATAGTCTGGAGGTACGAGGTGCCCCAAATCCCAAGTTCGCCAAAAAANTGCGTCCACACCTATTCTCTTGATAACGAGGAACACTCGTGGACTAGCGTAGCCCATTTACGCGTTTTGAACCGTACCCCACATGGGATCGCAGAAATCTACGCCGACACTTGCGCTCCAATGAATATCATGTCACATGACTTCCGAAACAAATATTATCCCGACCATGCCACACAACGCCTCACCGAACCACTGCATATAGGCGGCATGGGGGGAAAAGGACCATTGGTTACGCAAATGGTTATAGTCCCAATCACACTCCTTGACACAGACAAACGACCCTGGCAGCGCGACGCTAAGGTCTTCCTGGTCGACGAACTAAAGCCCGGATGCATACTCGGCGTCGAATTTCTGAGATCCCACCAGCTCAATATTAAATGGGGGAGTGAAAGCCAGAACGACCAGCTCTTCATTGGTTCTACGGGTAGAGCGATTTGGGCGACCAGCCTCCCAGTCAACAAACCTAAGTTACATAAACACAAAACATATACGGTTCGGGCAGCGACCGATTGTCTGATCGAGCCCGGCGAAGGCATGACAGTACCAGTACAACACCCTCACCTACCCCTCCGGACAGAAGGATATCTCATCTCTCCTCATACAATTAAAGATCCCACGTTCACAACTTTGGGCTCACTCTTACATGGCATTTGCGACGGTCAAGACACTGGTCTTCCCTTTGCGAACCTCGGCACCGCCCCCATAAAGCTCAGAAAAGGTGACAAGCTCGCTACAGTTCAGGCAAACCAGATAGACAGTTCACCTGAAGTCTGGGCATCACATGCACAAACAAAAGCACCACACGCAATTAGCCTTGCGGATATTCTGGGCGTGGAAGAGGAAGAAGAAGATGAAGAACCAGAGGACAGATACGGCGATGGATACCCATTTCACCTACCCGACCCTCCCCCACAATCACAGGCACCAATAACACCCATCGATATGTCTAAAGTCGACGTGCCGCAAGACTGGCCACCGGAGGTTCTCGCAAAACTTGAATACATTCTCAACAAGTCGGCTAGGCTGTTCCGCAACGAACTCGGGAGATTCAACGATGGAATTCAAATGCCAATCAAGTTTAAAGAAGATGCCAATTTGGAAGACCTCCACCAACGCCCATACCGTCAATCACGAAAGGACAGGAAAGCGATGGATTCTATATTAGATCCCCTACGTGACTGTGGAGTAGTGGAAAAGATCCCACTTGGCCAACCAGTTCCTATTGCGTCGCCCGCCTTTTTGGTTTGGAAGAAACTCAAGCCGCGCGTGGTGGTAGACCTCCGGAAAGTCAATATGAGGATGATAGGTGATGCTTACCCTTTACCCCGACAGGATGATATACTGGGAGCACTTCACGGCTCTACAGTATTTACGGTCGTAGACGTAATGAAGGGATTTTTTCAACAGGAAATCCCACGAGAAGACAGATGGAAAACGGCTTTTGTCACAGCACATAGAGGACACGAACAGTTCACAGTGGCAACAATGGGACTGAAGACCTCGCCTAGTTTCTTTCAACACAGAATGGAGCGCCTGTTCGAAGGATATCTCTGGAAGTTTGTACTGGTATATATAGACGATGTCATCATTTTTTCCAAAAACATCGACGAACACTTGGAACACCTGGACGTCGTTTTCTCTATCCTGGCAGCTTCAGGCTGTACAATGTCCCTCGAAAAGTGTCATTTCGCCCAGCACGGACTCGAAGCGCTGGGAGTCCATGTCTCCCGACTCGGGCTCGCAACGACTGAGGAGAAAGTCGCGGCCATTCGGCAACTTGAAATGCCGCGGACACTACATGACCTCGAACAGGCCCTCGGACTCATGGGATTCCAAAGAAATTGGATTTACCATTTTGCAGCCATCTCGGCCCCGCTACAGGAGCTTAAGACATTCGGGTTTCGCGACTGTAAAGCCAAAGCAAACCCAGCACGGCGTCAATACGCCCAACGGTATTCACTCCCGCCAGTAATCAAAGCACCTATACCGAACGACAAAGGCAAGATAACAGAAAAGGAACAGCAAACATACAAGAAAGCAACGGAGGACATGGCGATCTTATGGGACCGAGCGGTGAGAGCTTGGGACATACTAAAAAAGAGGTTATGTGAAGCAGTCGAATTGGCACACCCAGACTATACCAAACCCTTCATACTGAGAGTTGACTCGAGCAGAGGGGGAGTCGGAGGCGGCCTGTATCAAATCCAAGAAGACGGAAAGCTGCGTCCAGTGTTGTTTCTCTCACGACTCCTATCCCCCACGGAATCAAGATACGGTATATGCGAAGTCGAGACATGCGGCCTCGTCTGGACGCTGAAAAAGCTTATGCACATCCTCGATCACGGCGAAGTATATGTCTACACCGACCATAACGCCATTGCACAGTCGTTCATCGATGCTGATGGTAGACCAAAGGTCTCAGACAGACTGAGAACTTGGCGCCTATTCCTCTCACGCTTTGCTCACAGACTGAAGATCATTCATGTCCCAGGCAAGACACTGGTCGACGCAGATGCCCTCTCACGATTACCACGACAGCGTCCGGACCAACCACATGCCGCGGTGGAAGCCTTCGTGGTTACCCGTGCACAAGCCGGAAAGGTGGCGCTGCGACAACCCCCCCAGGAAAGCCCGGAACCGTCCGAACGCCAGGGGCCAACCGCGTTGCCGGTTCCCACGGATGAAAAAGAACCCCAGTCTCAGGCAGAAGTGAGGATAGCAGATGTCGACGGTGTGGTGGTGGCATCCCTTCATATCTCAGAAACCATGAAAGAGGAGTTTGTCGCAGCGTACGAAAAGGATAAATCTTTGAAGACAGTGTACCGACGCCTGACCGAACAACTGGATCATCCGGGAGAAATGCCAACCTTGACGTTTCACCTCTTCCGTATAGACCCAGAAACGAGGCTCATGTACTTTATGGATCCGTCGGGGGACCGACTGGCTGTTCCTTTCTCCCAAAGACAGGCTATACTACGTATGGCACACGACAACCGGGCTCACCAGGGAATCCAACGCACCTACGAATACCTGCGAACGATTGCGTTCTTCCAGAAAATGAAAGCCTACGTTACGGAATACATCAGAGAAGCTTGTCCTGAATGCAGCGCCACAAAGCTCAGTTCCCAGCGACCCTACGGCGACCTTCTTCCAATCGAAACCCCAATTATACCCATATCGATCCTTTGTTTGGATTTTATCGTCGGTTTGCCTGTTTCCAAGAAAGGAAATGATGCCATCCTTATTATCGTGGATAAGACATCAAAATTCGTTAAGACAATCATCGGCGAAACCACACACACCGCGGAAGATTGGGCGGAACTGTATCTTCACAGGGTCTATGCCGATTGGGGCCTACCGGATGCCTTTGTCTCCGATATGGACAAGAAATTCGTGAGCGGACTTTGGACGGCCCTCTGCAAAGCAGCCAGCATAGACATGAAGGTCTCGGCAGCATATCATCACTCCGCTAACGGACAGGCGGAGCGTACGGTCCAAACCTTCATAAACAGCATGGTTACCCTTCTCGGGGCTAAGCTGAATCCAGATAATTGGGAAGACTACGTCCCCCACGTTACACACTGCCTTAACACATCAACGTCGGCTACTACTTCGAAATCTCCATACGAGATCCTTTACGGGCGCAAGGCAAAGACATTCTTACCTATAGATCATACCCTGGGAGAGAATTTTGCGTTGGCCCAGCAGACATTACGACAGGAAGCAGCAGATACTACGGCTCTGGCACAGGCCAGAATGAAGCTATACTATGACAGCTTGCACCGGAACCTACCCACCCTTGCTGAGGGAGACATGGTCTACGTGAGACTGAGCAAGCCCGGCCATCCGGGGTATCACCTAAACAACCAGACCAAGCTGAGTTTCCGAAAGGTTGGTCCCTTTCCCGTTGAAAAGGTCATTAACCCTAGACGATACCGCATCATGCTGCCACCGTGGCTCAAATGGGAAAAAGATATGTCCATAGAAAACCTCATTCCAGCTCATACGGACAAGTTTGCCAGGCCGTTGCCGGAGCCAGGGGGTATCACTCAGGACGGAACAGAGAAGTATATTGTGGAAAACATCGAAGACCACGCCAAAATGAGAAAACCGGGAGACGATACAACACGAATCTACTACAAGGTCAAATGGATGGGATACGACGACAGAACATGGGAACCGCTTGCAACACTGCGAGAAGATGTCCCCAAACTGCTCGACGCCTACCACGCCCGCACGAAGACTGCCAGGTGCTATCTTACAACCCTCCCATCCTTAGATCACTTCCTACCCAATATGGGTTTCTAATTGTGCTTCCTCGAGCATATAGCGGCTTAGCCAGCTGCCCGGTACTCCGGTTCAGACGCGAGGTTCTGTGTCTGATAAAAAGAAATCAACAATTCCTCACCAACAATAACCTATATTGCCTCATCGCAATTCACCTACTCTAATTGTGCTTCCTCGAGCATATAGCGGCTTAGCCAGCTGCCCGGTACTCCGGTTCAGACGCGAGGTGCTATGTCTGATAAAATAAAAATAATAAATCCCCATTTCGATCATCAGCGTCACTGCTGATAACGCACCTTCCTTCATCTCCATATCTTCTCACATTCCGGTTCTTTAGACACCCTTCCGCTTAAACACCCGTATAAACACATGTTTGCGTGACTACCATCTGTTACGGACTCACCTGGGTGACTGCCGTTCTTTCCTCCTTGCCACAACTATCGAGCAAACAATCGACCCTTTTCTTTCTATATAAACCCACTCCCCACCACTTCAGATCTTCACACTCTTCTCACCTTTTACCACCCACCAGTTCCTACAGAACTATAGGTACAAGGTCTTCCGGCTGCGCATTCTCCATCTGCCTTACCCCCAATTCTTCCTGATAGCTACGCTTCTGATTCATCACACTCATCAATTAACCTCCCTACCGCCGCTGTTCACAATGGATAATCCATTCTACACTATCAACCCTCCTGGTTCCGACGGGTCCGACGCTGGTGACATGGATCACACCTACGCTGACGATTACATGGATCACACCTACGCTGACGATTACATGGATCACACCTACGCTGACGATTACATGGCCTCAAACAGTGACATGTTGTCGGAACCCAACGGCCCTGACGTCGTAGACGATGACAAGTTTGATGACGATGACAATGTCGCTGCAAGTGAGCAGGAGTTTGACCTTCAGCTGCCACTCGAGATCCAGGATCGTCGTTATCTCTCAACTAACGAATGGAGCTGGGAGCCCCGTACTGACATCTCCAGCCTTCGCGTTCATCACTCCCTCGGAGGTCGCCGACATGAAAACCAGAGCTGTTACATCGAGAAGGTTAATGGAGACTTCCATCGTTTCCAGTACTTTGGAGATATCCGTTTCAACTACGGTCGTCCATTGGTCGTCTCAGGCGAAGAGAACGAGGAGCTGAAGATAGCTCTGCATAAGACGATCTACAAGCTGTCTGTTGTTGACTGCGGCGGCCCCTGTGCACGAGCAAACTACCCACCGGAGCCGCAGCGTCGTCTCCTTGAACGCAACCGACTGGGAGAATGCGAGCTGCCTCTTGCAGATCTGACTCATAACCCACGAAAATACTGGGCCTATGTCGTTGAGATTGCCCCCCCACGTGGTATCCCTAGAGACGTCATCTTGAGAGAACTATTCAAGATCCCACCCATGCAACCGGCTGAGGAGTGTATCATGTACCAAGAGGCAATCCGCACTCTCCACATCGTGGCCGGCCAAGCGTCGATCTCGGACTGGCGCAATCTTGATACCTTTGTCATGCCCTACATCCAGTGGGAAGTTGTACGTATCATTGGAAACGAGACTGACGGCCATGGAACCTTCCCCGAAAAGGTCAAGCTTTTGTTGGAAGATACGGGCATGGGCTGGGCCGCCGTTCCGGATGCATACCGCCGTATCCCCGCCCGATTCAAGACACTCGCATTGAACAACGGGTTCCTCGCTGTGAAGACAGTTTTGGTAGGCCAACCCCAGGACGCACGCTACGGCCGGCTTAATCACTTGGAGCAACAAATGATCGAGTTGCAACAAAACACGGACTGGAAGTTGGCCTTGGCACCGGGAATTGAGGCTATGCAGGAGCGAGCCAGCAATGCCAGCTTTCAAATAGCGATGAAGTATCGCCAAATCGAGACGTGGTATGAAGAGATCGAAGAGAAGATCACGAAGATGAACAACAGAATCACGGAGAGCGGTCATCACAACAACAATAGCGACCTCATGCAATCCTCAGACATGGACGAAGAGCACGGCAAGTACAAGGACATGATGGCGGAAATGAAACAAACAACTGAGTGGCACTCCGACCGCATCGAAGCGACCAACTCCCGTTTGACCGTGCACACCAACCAGATCTCTGGCATGGGAGCACGCACGACGGCAAATACCAACCAGATCTCTGTCATGGAAGCGCGCTTGACTGTACACACCGACCAGATCTCTGACATTGACGCACGCGTGAAGGAGCTTGAGGACAAGAAATAGCTGAACCTTTTCAGCTGTCCATTCGCTGGGATGATGTACCCTGAACATGCATGCCACATACCTAGTATAGTTTCCCCTGCCCTAATCATCCAACACTCATAGAATAGTCCAAAGAAAACACAAAAAAAAATGTAAGACAGAGAGAATGGGAAACAGGTATCTATAGGACAGCAGCAGGGATAGCACGTAAACGTACAGCCTACGAGATAGATAGGACCGAGACAAGGTCAATAAGTCGGAGGAGATCTCTGAGGCCCCGGCCTGCCGAATTCCCAATACAACCGACGTTCGCGATATCTGATGCCCCTGCCTCCCGTGTTGCCAATACGACTGACGTGCACCCACACTGGTACCATCCGGTCCAACTCGATACACAACAGCCTCCGACAAATTCTTCATACTGACTGCACTGTTTCCATTTCTACCTAATCCCCCACCTGCCTCCTCGTCCCCCACTCCCCTTCTCTTCTCACCCTCCACCCCCCACCTCTCTCTTTATTCGACACTTCTTACCTCTCTTTTTATTTAACATCTCTTACCTCACCTAATACTCCCCTCCTCACCCTCCCCCCAACGTCTCCCTAGACGTATACGGCTTAGCCAGCTGTCCGGTACTGCCGATTTAGACATAGGGCTCAGTGTCTAACAAAAGGAACCATCACAACACCTTAGCCTTCACGGCGAACCCCTAAACGCAACCTTTTCGAGAGAAAAAAAAGCCTTTTTTYCCTCGTCTTCTCTCCAACGTCTCCCTAGACGTATACGGCTTAGCCAGCTGTCCGGTACTGCCGATTTAGACATAGGGCTCAGTGTCTAACAAAAGGAACCATTACAACACCTTAGCCTTCACGGCGAATCCTTAAATACGACCTTCTGAAAGAAAAACCTTCTTTCTTCATTTTCATACGACCATAAGAATCAACTGACAATACTACGACTCTACGTATATGGTTCCAAGGGTGCTCAATAAATCTACACCGCCTTGCATACTGCCGGGCAGGTGCGCGTTCCTTCTGCCACATACCCTCAGTAACTAGGGCTCCCAGATAAGTACCAAGTACCTTCGAGTGAGAAGATACCAACACGGGGTACCTGCCTTACAGACCAGTACATCAGTACCTACTCTACAACGCGTTCGCTCGTACTTCTGTAAGTATATTGTTGTGGGAGAAAAAAAATTCCTTGTTGTGGGAAAAGAGAATTTCTTTTTCAACAAATTCTCACTCTCCATATTTACTTCCCACACATTCTCATCTTACCATTACCTCCCACACATTCTCATCTTCCCACCCTTATTCCCATCCCCACACCTAACCACCTTTACATCTTCTTGAGCACTCGGACAGGCTACTCTACGACGAGCATCATACTCAACAGTGGCCTTAAAGTCTCTTCCCATAATCATCTGTCACATCCTGGTGCATACTTGCCGGCGTCCAACACGCACGCGCTCCGCTAACACTCGGCATTGACCACGCCGATAATTAGTCAAGCACGTCACCTGACGGTAGGCATCATATTTGACACGGACTTCACAGTCTTTCTACCCATACCCTCTTAATTCTGCAACCATTTCTGACATCGTTCCTATTGCCTTGTCCACACTGCTCCTAACGCGGTTACACCGTTGACTTGCTACGCATCCATCAACAATTTCGTTGTTCGTAAAGTTCTCTCATATCTTGTCTGATTGCACCACATACCTTGTTGACTCTTCCGACGTTCTCTGTAACTCCAACATGGAAGAACAGGAAGAGCCCACGCAGCCTCTGCAGGCAACTGCAAGCATGGAGAAACAAGAAGAACCCATAGAGCCTCAACGACCAACTACAACAACGGACAAACAGGAGGACCCCACAAAGTCTCAACGAGCAATCAAACAGGCATTACGGGATCGTAGACGTAGAAGAGCTCAAAGGCAAAGAGAAGCGGCACAACGCGATACAATGACACAGGACACAGCCTCACCGGGAATGAATACTCCGTCAACTGAATCATCGGACCCCGTTCCTTCTCCTACGGACGCTGCGGAGTCACCTAAAGTACAGTTCATTGCAGTCCCAGCTACCCTTGTCCCACACCCTGGCACTCCACCGCAGACCCCAGCCACCAAGTACAGGCTTGTCATCGTGCACAAGGACCAGTCGTTGATGCTGCGTGCTACGTGGGATGAGCTCAAGGCAGCAAGAGACATGCTCCATTGGATCCTCTACGTTCAGTGGAAAATACAGCCCGATGAAAGACTCTTCGTTTTCCAAGTCCTCCTTGACAACCGAGACGTCATGACGGATCCTCAAGGTTTGTTTCTTGATGTGTCAACCACAGGCGTCCTCACAATGCCCCCATTGGACACCTGCAACGTGGTAGAGCTCAAGAACACGTGGGAAAGCCTCATTACAACCAAGCGTAAACATCGGGCTCAGGAGTACTGCCAAGGGGCAATGATGACATACGCGGAGAAGTTCGGTAACACAGAACCGGAAACATCTACCGAACCGCAACCAGCCACATCACAACCCCGACTACTGGATGACCAAGGCGCAGCAATGGGCATCATTGAACAAGAAGAGGGCCTGGCACACTTTGTTCGCATCAATTCAACTCACGACAAACATCCATGCCTTGTCTGCAAGTCAATTGAACACGACGTAACATACTGCGAGGACCGCGATATGGAAGTCCACCCATGCTACAACTGCGGTGCCCCCCACGCAGAGGCAGCCTGTAAACACAGTTTGGTCAAACGCTGTACTGTCTGCGGTGAAGAAGATCACTGGCGCGACGGTTGCCCACATGTCATTCACCCCACACAAAAACCAACCCGTGAAGCTTTCGGTACCGTCTTTTGCCTCCCTCGCCATAACCAGGATGATACAGAGAACCTGGGCGCCCTGGGTATCCTTAAACCAGAGGAAGATAACGAAGACGAAGAAGGCAAGAATGCGTCATTCAGTAATCGCATGGATCTTAGACACGACGAGCACGGTCTGATCAAATCACACTATGTATCTTCTTCATTCGCAGCAGTGGCAACGTTCTCTACAACCTCTTTGACAAATGAGGAGGGTAAACAGACTGAATGGTCAACCCCCAGTCTAATTGGTGAATACGCAGACGAATATTTGAGCTCATTGGCAAATGTGGTTTGTCCAGGACTTCGTACTCAAGTAGAAGTCGACAATGCTGACAAGGGATGCGGAACCGTGCGCCTTATCCACTCATACAGTTCTCCAACAGGCAGAACCCGAATGTTCGCAGAGACATATATCGATGCCACAGCCCTTTGCCGTACCCCAACGGCACAAGGTCCGATTAGCCCAGCTACTATGGTGGCTATGGCAAAAGCGGTGGGCAGAGACAGCGTACCTCTTCCCAAAATCAATGCACGTAGACTCGGGCTTACTGCCGAGTTCGCCAAGGATAGCACGGAGGTCCATCATGTCAACAACACCATAGCAGTAAGAAAACTGAGCAAAGAGTATGGCGAGCAATTCGATGCCATTAAACTTGCTCTAGACAGTATTTTCAAGCCAGATAATCGTCTCCTGGAGCTAAATTTTTACATCTCGGCTCCCTTGACAGAACCATTCGATGCATGGGTATCACTGACGAGAAAATACAACGGTAAAGACATCAGCCCCTACATACTACTGTGGACTAAACTGCAACAACCGGGAGCCTTCCTTTCATTGGACTCGGTCCCTCAGAACAACGAGGCCAACATGGAAAGACAAGAGAAAGCAAGGTTCTGGATGACCTCGCACGAGAGAGCGGCTCGTCTGGGAGTAGCCGTGGAACGGGAATACAGACGCAGTGAAGGCATCTCAGCCATCTCCGAGAGGAAGAGATTCTCAGCTATTGCCATTCGGAACGCGGTTCAGACCAATGAGGAACCATACGATACCGAATGGCTGATTATTATTGTCGGTAACAAGAACTCCCAGGTGCTTCCACGGCAAGGTGACCGTGTCAGACTGCTACTCCATGACATTAAATGGACTGCCCACGGAATGAAAGACAACGAACGCTCAGCCGAAGAAATAATCTCGGACATTACCAGCCACCTTATTCAGGCATCCAACCGAGCCAAAGATTGTCACACCTCGGATGGTAAGTGTGCCATAATGAGCCAAGCATTGGAAGATGTCTGCAAAACAGAGGGGGCCGACCCTGACAAGAGAACTACATTCATCAGACATTGGGCGCAGAAACTGGTCCAGAAACGAGGCAAGGAAGACAAGGAGAACACGGTCGAACACAGAGATCGTCTTAAGCAGTGGACACGAGACATGGTGAACAAGTCCGCCTTACAACTTCCCCCGGATTTCAACCCTGAACTCCCACCACTCAAAGCCCTTTGCGTCTCTTTGCCAGAAAAGTGGAAGAACATCGGTCGACTTGCTTTCGTCGCTACAGCTCCCCGTAATCCAAACTGGAGACAAGCATGGGGAGAAGCTCCGAGAGTGGAGATTCACTTACCTCAAACCCTTCCCCCCGAGAAACGCGACACACAGAAATACCTGGACCAAGTAGCCGTGAGGACGAACAAGAAAACTTCAACTTTCCAGATGTCAATTGAACAAGGGGTCCAGAGAGAGACTGCAGAAGCCCATCTCAAAGCAATTGATTACGCCACCGTCGAAGCGTCAGACGATTCAAACTCCGCCAAACTGTTCAGATTTCTGGCGAACTTTGAGAGGGACGAGGAACTCTGGCTGGACGCTACAAAGTATCCCATCCTCCAGCATGTTCAGGAGAGACTCCGAGGCATCCCCTTCGAGGACTGCACGGGAGTGAGACTACACGATCGTCCCGCAGAAACACCACAGTCTGCAATACTCGACGACTCAACAAATACGCAGACTGACGTACTCGATGAAACGACGGATGTGTCAGATCAAATCGTCGACATGACAAAGGAGATCCAGAAGCAAGAACAGCGGATCGTCGAACAAGAGAAGAGCAGGGAAGTACTTCTCGTGAAACAACGCGGCATCACCAGAGCCGAATCGGACAATCTTGTCGCTCACCTGAACCGATTTGATGCGACCCAGAAGTCTTTCATCACAACCGCCAACGAAGCACTGCCCCACGGGTTCAAAAGTGTTTCGGGAGTACCAGGAAGCGGTAAAACAGATGTGGTCGCCGCTTTCCTGGTTTGTCTTCTCTGGGATGGGACAAGCGAGGATAACTTGAGAATGACACCACCTCCATCCCTCCAATGCAAGCTGATCACTGCCGACGGCGAAGACGGAAGTCCAGACATCGACGAGGACACGGAAACGGACGTCGATAACCCATGGAAACCACCTCCCATGGATCTGTTCCGTGCCCGATGGACAACATCCGGTGGTGACACGTCGCCAGACAACAAAGATCACGAGAGCAACGACGAAGAGAGTGTTGAGCCGATCACCCAGGACAACGACAACCACTCAAATTCGACCAACCGTGACGGCAACGGATGGACCACCATGGAAAGTCAGGGCTGGGACGATGAGAACCAGGAAAGTTGCCCCGCGGTTGCCGGTGATGCACAGGAAGGATGGCCTGAAGATGGAAACGGTTCACATGAAGCTGGACCGGCTGATGATACCCATGAAGGATGGCCTGAGGATGRAAATGGTTCACATGAAGCTGGACCGGCTGATGATACCCATGAAGGATGGCCTGAGGATGAAAATGGTTCACATGAAGCTGAACCGGCTGCTGATACCCATGAAGGATGGCCTCAGGATGAAAATATTTCACATGAAGCCGAACCGGCTGGCGATACCCAAGACGGATGGCCACAGCACAAACCAACCAGCACTGGTTGGGATACAGACAACGGATGGAATGTCGAAGGCAATGGATGGCCATCCGAGAATTGCCAACCAGGAAACACTGATGGTACAATGACGATGTATGACCAGACCGCACCCCCGGCTGAGAACGCATTTGATCTATCTGCCGACCTCGACGAAGCCAGAGAGGAACCGTTGATCAAGGCCACCACAGCCATCATTGTGGCAGACAATAACGAGCAACTTGCGGACGTGGCCCAGAGGATGCTGGCCAAACTCCAAACACTAGACCCTGGTCGAGGACATACAGTAGTACGGGCAGTACCAATTCCGCGAATGACCAAGTTCATTGCGAGACAAGAACCGGAAGAGGTGCCCGACTTCGATATAGCCAGACTCCTAGACCCCGAGGCAATGATCTTTGACACCATCAACACAGCACGTACCGAACAGAGGCGCGTCCCAGTGAGCCTCGAAGGCGATCTATCACTGTCGGAAGCGATCACAGCCCGTCTACAGACACAGCGGTATGACAGAGATGTTGCCACGATCAATCACAACCTGGAAGTCAGGGAAGACGACCCCGATTTTTGGATCACCCAAGGCAAGAAAGCCTTCCGCGCGGCAATGAGTAGACTCATCAAGAAAATCCTACGAGAGGCCAGAGTCATCGTCTGTACAGCCTTTACAGCCTCTACGTTGAAAGGATTCGTCGACCCGACCTTCCTCTGGATTGACGAAGCATACCGGATGACAGAGCCTTCATACCTTATCGCCCTTACCGCATTCCCAAATCTTACTGTCAAGGTATTGTCGGGGGACGAGAGACAACTGGCACCGCTAGTTCTTTCGTCCAAAATGCATCTGTCAAAGTCGGAAGAAATGTATTTCCTGAATCCTTTTGCACCCCAATTGGAAATGCCGCTGGTAACCAGAATGGTGAAAGCACAAGCTGTTCCACATTTCCAATTTAACACAAACTACCGTGCCGTTGGAAACGTATCCCAATTTGCGTCGGAAGCCTTTTACGACGGAGAAATGGACGAGGGAACTCAGATCCCGGACGACAAGTATGAGACAGATCCCAACGGCAGAAAGGTCCTTCGAGCCAGGGAATGGTTGCGCGGTATCATCTCCGAACACACAAACGGATCATCGGGCATGATCGTAGTGGAAGGTCACAACGAAAGACAAATGGATAGCTCCTATGGAAACCCTGTTACCGCGGAACTTATTGGTCTTCTCGTTCTACACATCTTCAACTGCGACCTATATAGAACGGAACCAACGGAAGACGAGCCCGGTACCCGAGCCACCATCATCATCGTCACCCCATACACCGGCCAACAGCAACTTGTTACAGCAGTATTGGAAAGGGAGGTACCCGAACAATTCAAAGCAGGTTTGATTGCCCTGCGCACGGGACACGGCGTTCAAGGTTGCCAAGCAGAAATTGCCATCATCGATCTGACTCGTACAGACGGACCGGGCTTCCTCGGAGATGATCGATTGGGATCCCCTATAGCTACAAGAGCTACGACCCTGAATCTCTGGATCTGCAATCCTGCAGCATGGAAAACCCCAGGGCTCCACAGACTCTCACGACAAGTCCGATGGCTCAATAGTCTCGAAGAATTTCACATACGACGAGACGCCATCCGAGTGTTTAAAGACAAGGACGTTTTCTTCAAGAACCCATACTGTCCCGAATGCTACGGTTACCACAAATCCGACCAATCATGCGTTTCACACTGCTGCGTGCACTGCAACGGAAGCCATCATATCCGTAACTGTCACAAGAACCCTCCTGCGCTGACCGAAGAACTGCGTGAACTACGGCCGATTGTCAAACTATTCGACAATCGTCGTTCTGACAGTTTCGAGACTTTCAAACCGCACAAATTCACCTTCAAGGAACTAGCCGGTAAAGAAGACACTCTGCGGCCAAGAGACAATCAATCCCGGTTCAAAACGAATGCTGCATACTTTGAAGAGAAAATACGAGAATTCGCGCAGCTTCGTCGACAACAGAAGCAGGCCGCCAAAAATGAGGAATCCACCGAAGTCAACGAACAAGTCGAAGATTTCATGATAGAGGACCTAGCCCAACCGAGTGACGACGAGGCATCTGAGGAACAACAGTCAGAGGACATGCCGACGGAACCTGAGGTCATGGCAACAGACACCACTGTTAGACGTCAACAAAGACAGACCCAAGTCCTGAACGCGCGCAAGGCTCTTGTGATACCACTGTCGCCTAAATACACTCTCAGAGGATTGGACGACCGACAGTCTTACGCCATCCAGATCCAAGAAATCGCAGACTACCTCATTGCCAGAAACGCTACCAAGGACCAACGCAACATATCCTTTCCCCTTGTCGATTTCTGGGACGTACTCCTCTTAGGCAAAACCCTCACCTTTCGTAACTACGTCAAACACGCAGCAGTTACCTATCATCAACCATTCTCTTCCGCTGCTGAGATGCCAGAGAAAATCGGTCTGTTTGATCCAGTCCCAGAAGAAATCATGTGGTTTGTCCAGCGCAAGGTCCAGGCGATGCGTCACTCACGAGACACTGCCAACATTCCCACAATGACGACTACAGAGTTTGACGGGCTTAGATTCAAGGACGATGACGACCGTAACCTGTCTGACGAGAAAATACTTGAACTCGAAAAGGAATTCTCGGATTTGTTCGGCATTGGCCTACCACAACTTGAATTCTCAGACAACGATGAATCCGACACCGATTCGGACACGGAGAATGACGATGGGGACAGATTCGCCAAGCTCGACGGATAGTCGTTCTGACGAGAGAACCATCGATCCACAGGAAACATCTTACTCGCCCTCTGACTATATGTGCCGGAACTACTGAATATACCGAAACTGAAGGGCTTTTCCCTGATGCACAACGGTCACCAATTGCTTTTGCCGCGGAATACTGTCTTGATAAACATACCGAGTCTGAAGGGCCTCTCCCGGATGCACAACGGTCACCAATTGCTTTTGCCGCGGAATACTGTTAAGATTATTGAGATACTGGATCACGAGGACGCGATGATTTCTGAGACAACAGACGGGGGGTTGTAGTGGCAGGCACCAGCTGAGGGTATCACGTGACAGGTGGTGGGGCTGGTCACCTCACCTACCAAATACGATGGGCACCACTCTCTGTAACTAGCATACATACATAATACAACTCCAGATAGGTCTCTTACAGCTCAATTCAATCATCGCGATACACGTCGTATTTGCCGATATTACATTGAGAAGAGGTGTTGCCTATGTGCTACTATAGCCCCGAAGAGTTGATCTGCGGCAATCAATTTTTAGTACCAATATACTCAAATGAGCGAGAACGAATGTCCATCTTCATACCTTTATCTTCAGTAGACATTGTTTATCTGCTCACAGCTATGTGCTAATCCAATTGAAGGTCTAACTGCTAAACATTTGAGTCGCTCACCAGTTGATAATGACGGTTTGATTCCAAAAGCGCAGTAAGCTAAGGAAAATGCGTATTTCGGTCTCTAATGATAATAAGAACGAAATAGCGTCAAGGAAATGCACCCTAGCTCGCCCTTCAAGTTGTCAATTTCAATGCCCCTCCGAACCAATCTGCCACCCAAAAGCGCCGGGAGGGGGGGNACCCTATATGATTTTCCAAGCCTCAAAGCCACGTCACCTCGTTAAAATATGCGCAATGTGACAACCATAACTTTACTGCATATTTCACCGCCATTTTCCAATCACCATAGGGCGGCAATACGCTCCACGTCCGTTGCACCCAGTACCCAACACAAGCCTAGCCAATAAGAGCTAAGTCCCCCGCGAAGCTGAATATGCAGAACTTTACGGGTTTGATCTATTTTTAGTCTATTACTCATTAGCGATCAAGGATGCTAGGAATGCTGTGAAGAGATCTAAACGAGCAGCGTCATGTTTTAGCCTTATTGCCTCAGTTCGTATTGCATTTACAAGAGACTGGATCGATTTTCGTATGCTAATCTCTTTGGTATCATGGATCTAAGTAGACTATGCAACTGAAAAGCATACCAAGTAATTATACTCCAAAACAAACAAACTTTATAAAACGACGGCCTCATCTCTGGACCAAGTCGCTTCTCGCCTATGGCAAGCCATCTCTCTCATCAAGGTCAACAATCTTGAGCTTAAGCATCGGCAGATGCGCCATGTGAACCTTGGCGCTAGCGAACGGGACAAAGCGCGCGCTAAACGGCTTCCCTTTGGCCTGGGGGTTCAGGGGCGGGTCCGCGGGCGTGTCCCACGCGATCGGCCAGTCGATTTCGGTAGCGGCAACGCGCAGCTCGACGGGCGGGGCGCCGAGGGCCCAGACCGGATTAGCGAGTTTCGCGGCGTCGGACGCGACGACCTTGATCTGCGATGGGTCAATGGCGATGTTCCAGAGGTCCGTGGTCTCGACGATGTGGTCGCGGGTCTGCGGCGTTGTGCTTGAGGGCTCAAGGAAGCTCATGTTGTATGCGACCGGTTCTCGCGTCGTCTCATTGAATTCGAGGGCCAGACTATACAGTAACGGCCCATAGTACACGGCCGCGGTGTTGTTGGCGCGTTCAACAACACGCGGCTGGGTCTGGAGATTGACGGAAATACTACTCTCTCCTTTAGGAATATCGAATCTCTGTAGTCCGCCATTTGTTGGGGAGATCTTGGTACTGTCGCCAGAAGGACCCGTCACAGTACTCGACGGATCGGCCCAGTTCGGAATCCGAACGTAAAATGTGAAATCATCATCGGCCAAAATCGAGTAAGTCAAATCCATGGCAAAGGGATATTTAGTATCGACCGATATAGTGACTTCATTGTCATCTAACGTAGTGGTGACGCTTCCGGGGGAGAGAAAGACATGGGCAATGCCTCCATCTTCTGTGCCCACGAAGGAATTGGCAAGAAATTTCGAGTAACCTTGTGGGTGATTCACGGTACAGCAGGGCTACGAACACATTTAGTAAATTCGCCAATAATCAATATGGTTTGATACTGACGTAGTCCGGTTCCAAGCCAAAAACGTTGCCATAGCTTCCTACATTAACCCACATCTGAGGGTGTTCTGTGAGATTTCTTGACCATGGCTGCGAGTTATGAGTAGTTGATCATATAGTATTCACAGAATAACTCACCTGATTTTCCTGTTGTACGTACTGATGTGACCACCAGTCTGACCAGATTTGCCCCGGAAAGGCGTTGAACGCAGTCAGTTCCGCCCAGTCCGCAATATCATTATCAGCTAAATATTGGTACACCCAAGCTAGTGAGAACATCAGTTCCGAGGACGTGCAGAGTTCAGCGCCTTTGCTAGGGTTATTGTCGGTGATCAATTCATCGCCGATGATGGTGCCAGCCAGAGATTTATGATACTTCGCCACAAGGTCGACGGCTTTTCTAGTCTGAACCTTTAATGCCTCGTCGTGAGATGTGCGATAGATAGCCAGAGGGTACCGTATGGCTGTATCAAGTCAATATGGACTCCAAGACGTCACTAATATCTACATGGTATATCTTACCCTCAGCCAAGTTCACGCCGTGAGTAAATAGCCATGAGTACGTCTGGTTTCTCGGGGCGTACACAATCTCGGGAAAGGTTCCCTCCACAAAGAAGTCCCTCCAATCAGTGCCAAACTATAGGCGAAAGTTAGCGACGGAACTCGAAGGGAAAATGTTTCAACGAGAAGATGGATATCACATACTATAGTACTACCCTCAATCATGAGATCCATTGTTTCCCAGATCAAGTCGGAATTATCTTTAGGATAGGTCTCGTACAGCCATTGTAATGGAATATGCACTGCAATACTTCAGGTCAGCCACCACTATCTCAAACGAAATGTGGCAATGTTTTGGAAGCAAAAAAGCTTCCGAGACATTATTTCGGCCCGGGAAGAACCCTCTCTAGCCCAGAGCAGGAAGAAACCGCTTCTCGAAATTACTTACTTTCGTGAGCCCGGGCTGGCCCCCACCCAGATCCGTCAAAAACGTCACCCTTTTGGGGGATTAGGCCCGTGAAGTTGTCTTGAAGCATACTATGCACGAGTTCGACGTAATTATGCATAGCATCGACTATTCTGTCCGTCTCGGAGGGGTCTGCCTGAGCGTATTGCTAGGGACTGCTATCAGTACTTTGCTCGTATTGTCTCAACACATATAAGTGAAACTTAGCCCAGAGTTAAGAAGGGGGGCTAGAAGGTCTATCTCCTTAGAGATACTGCGTGAATGAGCTGTGACGGGATCAAAGCTTACGTACCATTAGTCCAAGCATGATATAACACCGTCCCCATAACCCCCGGGTGTGCGGCGTAGTCTCCGGGCCAAGCCAACCATCTTCTTGTTGGTGGTTAAGGATATAGTCCAAGAATGATTTAACTTGATGCTTTAACCTCCAGTCATCGAGACCAAAGGCGAGAGGAACGAGGCCATTGAACCAATAGGGCGCAGATTCATGGAGGTCAGAGTACTCTGAATTGCCACCAAGCCATTTTGAATCTTTTACAAAACGATAGAAGTTGAACAAATTGCCGGCAAGTCCAGAAGCCGACGCCTCTAACTGGTCTTTGAACCATCCCTGAGGTTTGATCGATCCGAGCGGCAGGGCCTGATATACTGGCTGTACGACTGACTTCTTGTTAGTTTGATCTCATGGCCTAATTCAAGTGGCTACTAACGATCATCGACGTCCCTTGTTTTCGCAGATTGCCTTAATTGAGGGTGAGCTGTGGCGTCTGTGCTTAGAAGAGCCAACACAGCCACGAGGGCTCTCTTCATGCCGATCGAGGTAAACATCTTCAGAGTAGTGGTATCATAAAATGTAAATGAATCGTAGCATATACAAAGCAGGCTACCAGGCAAGAGACTAATAATAGTATATAAAAAGACAAAATAACAATGCTACGGGGCGTTCATCGATTTCTCACTCGGAGGATATCCGACGCAATAGAACGTGCCCGTGTAGATCTATACTCGGGTTCCATGAAAGAGAGTACCTATAAGATGGGAGAATTGGGCAAGACGTATATGTGTTTAAGTTTTCTATGGAACGGACCGACCCTGGAATGTGGGCACGAAGCCTAATATTAGCCAGGTGCTGCTCCCGGCATTTTCCCCGGTGTCTCTTTGCCAACACATCGATTTGCTACTACCACTTGATCTGGTAGTTGATTTGGTCGGAGGCAAGCTTAAGCCGTGTAACATGCATATGCAGAATGAGAAGGCAAGGCCATATTCCCCCGCTCATCTCCAATGTCATCCCAACTGCGATGGACACCTATCTTCCCCTCATTACCGGGTCATATGACACTGTTACTGCCCTGCGCAAATCATATCGCAGAGTCGGCACATACAGTCCGTCTCCTTAGACGGCTCGATAACAGATGCTCGATCAATTAGAAAAGGCGATTTGATCTGAGGCGGTGTGCTCGTTGATGCCGCCAATGTTTTTTNATGCGACCGTCAATAGAGGTTTTTCTGATCTGCATGTACCATGACAGCATTATACGTCGCGTGGCTTAGGTTGTGCACCTATTGGCGTCCCGTGATACTACCGAATAATCCCCAAGATGCGAGCGAGCCTGTCGATCAGTTTTCACAATTGATTCTTGGCGAATCACAATCCCAACTATCCCTAGAGAAACAAGAATCGCTGTACTCCTAGTAAAATACCATGATACAACGCTTTAGACTGCATCGCACTGCTTCGCTGGGATTTTCGGTAGGACGATCATGTCATACCAACACCTCAAGGCAAGGTGTGAAGCGAGTAAGATCTTATGCATTCCCTGCACAGCAGGCATCTGGTTGACTGTTTCTGTTTGTCGGTCTCAGGTAATGGTGTCACATCCCCTCTCCCCCGCCTTCTCCGCAACATAAATAGAGGCCCAGAACATCGTGCAAATAATTACTCAGCCTTTCCCTTCGATTTCACGCGCCATGCATCAATTGTAAATGCAAAAAGAATCTTATTTCGTAGCAGGCAACTTCGCACATCCATAGAAGAGAGTTTGGTCCGTTTGTCTCACATCAAATATCATACGCATCAGTCGCCGAGTATATTGCCTCAGTCCGGAAACCTGGGAGAACTCCCCGAGATGCTCGTTATAGGGGCAACTCCCCGCCCCCAGACACATGGCTGCTTAAGTCCGATTTAGTTAAGGGCCGTTACACAACTAAGCCTACCACCTTGAGGCAGCGCTCGGGTATGGAATCCAATAGCCGGTGAACTCGGAGCTTCTTGACAGTCTATCGCCGAGCATACCTATCCGAGCATACCCATCGTGAAGGTTAGGGGGATTGAATATGCACAAATCAGACTGACTACAATAATTGGTGGCCTTGTTTACCAACTGCCCACAAAAAAGTATAAGGAGTGAGAGAGGAAGAGAAGGAGAAGAGGAAAAAAAAAGGAAGGAAAACGCCGAACCTGACGGAATGAACATTCCATCATCATGATACCTACCATAAGCACCTGGCACCTGGTACCTGAGTAGTGTGGTGTAGTTGCCTTTAAATTGAATTGACGGAAAACTCCAGGGGCTAACCTAGTTCGCTTTAGCTCCTCTAGGTAGCTTGAGCTTGGACCAAGAAATTGAATACTTAGGTACACTAGGCGATATCAGCCCCCGATTCACTTGCGGGGGAGAGCTCCCTAGTGTAGGGGCTATTAGACTTGGCGAGAACGACCGTTTATTCGACAGCTGCTGACAACCAATGATAGCACAGCATCTTATCAGAGCTCTAATTACGTCAGTGTTCTTGTCACTCCTTTATCTAGGTGACAGCTGCGAGTACCAATCTAGGTAACATGCATAACACACAGCCAGACTTGGGGGTGAAAGGGCGATACCTACTACGTAGATGTTATTGACGAGAATGCTAGGCAGGCAGGCTGAGGCCGGCTGAAATCAGGCAACGGGGTGAGGTTCTAACAAGNCAATATGGGGGGNCAACATGTGATCTCGGCAAGGGCCAGACCACTGAAGCAGGCTACCCAACAAGCCACTGTCGTGCCCTTGATCTGCAGCATCATACATAGTGGCATCCTACAATATTAGGGCGTGAGCTGAGCGCTGAGCAAGGAAGGGAAAAAAAAANAGAAACAAATACAAACGACCCGTCCAACTCCCCGTGCTAGATCCTCTCCCATTCTCGCCGACACCCAGTACTGCAGCCCTGTTCATACAGCAGATCAAAAAGCAGGTACGTCGCATATATGAAGACTGTCATGTCTTCATTCATCCCTTGCCAT
This sequence comes from Xylaria multiplex, assembly GCA_011057905.1. Lineage (NCBI taxonomy): Eukaryota > Fungi > Ascomycota > Sordariomycetes > Xylariales > Xylariaceae > Xylaria > Xylaria multiplex. Next base: position 26,398 of record WUBL01000208.1, on the reverse strand, counting down.
GTGTGACCCCTCTCCATTATCGCTCCCCGACCCGTCGTAGCACTCCCGTTACGACCCTACACCTAGGTGGTACGATCTAAGCAAACACAACAAACCCGACTCTGTTCATTTCGACATCGATGTTCCCTGTCTTTTCCGTCGACATATCAGAAAAAACCTACCAACGTCAGTTCACATCACAGACACAAGGACTAACATATCCCAGTCCAACACGACGCATTAGCAAAAAGAAACCTCAACAATGTCTGGCCCAGAGGTATCCCACGGTCGCGGCGGCGCGGGCAACATCAACCCTGACAGCACCGAGTACGTCGATGGCGAGATTGTGCGCCAGGGCGAGGTCGGCACCCACGGTGACGGCGCGTACAGCACAGGACGCGGAGGTAAGCTATCTATCCACCTATCTATCTATCTATCTCCCCTATACCCCCTCTCTCTACCCATCCGCAGCGCAATGTCCCAATTCGTCCACGCCAAAAGCTGACCCCTCTCGTCTCCCTGTCCAAATAGGTGCAGCAAATATAGCCGACAAAGAGACCCCAGCAGCCCCGCGCGCAGACAAGGATGTCGTGCCGGCTGAAGCTGTCCGGCCCTCGGTGGACGGTGACTTCCACACCGGCCGCGGCGGCGCCGCCAACGTCGTGCACTCCAAGGAAGAGGGCGGTGCTGCTGCCGCTACCGCTACCAAGGCCCCGAATCAGGGCCTTGCCGATAAACTAAAGCACAAGATCTTCGGCGTATTCAAGAAGTGAACGGTTTTGTAATGGGAAAGGAAGGGTGGAATGTAATGGTCGCATGTATCTGAGATGAGACAACGATTTGAGGGAGGGGATGGAAATGGAGGGTCACATGTGGTAAGAGCTCGCGGGCAAAGGCAGCATTCTGTTCAAATTTTCGTTTCTTCGCGGGGCCTTGCGTCATCGCGCAGCGCTCCTTGACCTTGTCATGGTTTTTTGCGCAGTGAGTTTTGCGTTGTTTTTTTTTTTTTNACAATGATATCCGCTTACGTTGCCGCCGCGAGATAACTACGATTGAAAGATTGGTTCTCCAGAAGTGAAGTGTCAAAAACAGTTGCATGATTTCTCCTCGATACCTTCGTTCGAATCATTTTGCGTAATTACTTTCCCTCAGAAGGCTCAATCGGATTTGCATTTAAATTACCTGCTTTTTGGGATCGATATGTACAGGATGGGTAAAATAAACACAGGAAGACTTGTATGGGAACCCCATTCGACGCTAAGCACAGTCCTACTAAATATGTAAGATTACCGATCCACGCTCTGCTCTTGACGAGCAAGGCCTTCCTCCATATCAACCTATTTCAAGGCGTTGGCAATGGCGGTATACGCGGCCTTGGGGTTGAAGTTGGCATCGAAGAGCAGGGGGTTCGAGCTTGCTCTCCAAGAGTCCTGTGTCGGAATATTAGAATTATCTATTCTTTATTCTCTACCTCGTTTCCCAACGACAAAGGAGCAAGTCTGAACTTACAGGGTCTCGGACACCCCAGACGGTGATACCGACACACTTGGGCTCGTTGATGCAAGCTTGTGTCACAGCGACGTAGTCGTTGGCGGGCGCGTTCACGATGTCGACCTCAGTGAAAGCTACCTCGCTGACGCCGCTAGCGGCGAGAGCCTTGATGGTAGCCGCGGCCTGGGACGCCAGACCGCCCGTGAGGTGCGCCTGCGATCCGATACCGTCGATCGGGACGCCCGCTGCGATCCACTTCTTCACGTGCGCGATCATGCCGGTTGTCACCTTCGCCGCATTAGGCTGGTCCAAGTTGTAGTCGTTGATGTACAGTTTCGCGTCGGGGTCCGCCTTGCGTGCCGCCTCGAACGCGATGCGCACAAAGTCCTCGCCTAGCACCCTTGAGAACACCGAGCTACGCAGGGATCCGTCCTCATTGAAGATCTCGTTCACGACGTCCTATATCGATAAACGTTTAGCACTGTCCGTAGCACGGACTTGTGCGCTGGGGATGGGGTTGGGGATAGGGTGCAGAGGACTAATATGAAAAGAGGCACAAACCCAGGCGTAGATCTTGCCCTTGTATCGCGTCACCAGCGTCGTGACGTGGTTCTCGAGCACGCTCGTCAGTGTCGCCTTATCATTGATCTGGCTGACCCAGCCCGGCAGCTGCGAGTGCCAAGCAAGAGTGTGGCCGCGGATAAGCTTGTTGTTCTGCGTGGCCCAGTTGACGAGGTAGTCGGCCTGCGCGAAGTTGAAGTTGCCGCGGCTCGGCTCGGTCGCATCCCACTAGAAGAAGCCGAATCTGGTTAATCCTCCGGTTTCGTGAATCTTGCGGCGTCTGCCCTCCCCTCCCCGGCCGGATAAGGCCTTACCTTCATGCTGTTCTCTGGCGTGACCTGTCCGAAGTTGGACTGGATGACGGCTGCGGACTTGCCCGTCGACAACCGGTTCTGGTCTGCGCAGGAGCCAAAGTATTTCTTGCCCTTGGCCTGGATCAGCGTGTTGATGCTGTCGGCCGCTTGTCTCTCCGATAACTCGGCGGGAGCAGCCAGGGCCGCGATCGGCGCAAGAAGGAGCAGGAGTGTTGACCTCATGATTGTGCGTTCTCGTCGAGATTGCTTGATGGTTCAGCTGTGTTCTGTCTATAGCTCTTCATTACGGGCTCAGGGGCGAGGCATTGTGTTATATAGGCCATCTCATGAAGAAGCGGAGCATTTAACCCGAGGGGTAAAAGAGTTATCTTCCGTTCTATAGTTGGACTTTGTATATTAATTGCTGGTAAGCAAGTTCTCAATCCTAGGCCAATTTTGGCATTTAGCATGTTTCATTATTCACTTATACCGAGCTATAATATAGTCTGAACAGTGTCGCGGGTAGGTATAACGACACTGCCAGCACCATAATAACGGTGTCGTTTTGCGATGGGGGCATGAGTGATCCAAAGGCTCAGCGGGTACACCACTAAAGGCAATGGAAGAGTTGCTGCGATGATCGGCACAGCAAGCTTGGAACCTGAATATCACAAAGCTGTGGGTTTGTGTGGAGTGCTAAGGTGGATTATGGCGGCTGATATATAGCCTGAAGTCTTTGACGATACGGGGCCCGATATTCCTCGAATAGTACACAGCCAAGCAGCATTAGGTTGAGGAGAGCCGGGCCAGGCCATGGATTTGGCATCTTATCATCTTCCCGTTCTTGGTATGGTATGACCGTATGAAAAGAAATAGGCGAATTTGATATATATAAAGAGTTGGAGAGGCGGTAAGCCAGCAACTCGGACAAAACTTTCCCGTCCTCTGGCAAGAGGTCAGGGTACATACGTCCTACACAGTGCGAGTGATAGAGTAGGTCACGATCCGGCTTCCATGTTGTCTTGTTTAATTGGATGGGGGATTGAATTTCGTGAACCTATGTTGGCAAGTGTCATGATGTGTAGTATTTCCATGCAGCATGCGGTTGGTAGAGCTAATGTGTCGGCTAAAACGGCCCAATAGAAGACATACCCCTGATTGCTCTGGGGATATTTTATGGTTGGCTGGATCGCTCGGCAATCAGTACGATTGTCATTGGAGAAAGACAAGTCGTAAACTACCAGGAACGGAATAGACGAACTTGGGAACTGCTTGGGATACGATGGAATATCAGTTAACCCGGTAGCTGGGAACTACTATGTATTCTCTTTGGTTCAAGAACAGTAGCCTTGTTGACTCAGCTCAGCTACAGATAGTCGCCGATCTCTTATCTTCAAGGTTGTTAGTGGAGAGCCTAGAGGCATCGAGATCACGAGCAACATCTAGTGTTTCTATGAAACGATTCTATCTTCGTCGTGCGAGTAAGCCTAGTGTATCAAGATAGTCACATGGTGGACCCAACACTTGGGAAGCCGCTCGGGAGTTACTCATGTGTGAATCTGTTGAAGAAAAGGTAGTCAGGTCTGCGACTGGTAACACCGCAATGCAACTCCGAAATGCTAGGGGCGTACACAGCAAGCTCTAGTTGCCTAGTCCTAGGTGCCGAGAAATATCCAAAGATAGTACCGTAACACACGTGTAAGGAGAGAGTGAGCGTACCAACCAAGGACCGGCTCGATGGTGTTATTATGTATACCAGGAGGTCTCGGACCCCTGGTGCGAACCCTAGACGTCATGGTGGGATGTTTCGTTGGTGGTGAGCGAGGGAGGATTCTTCATGAGGGTGTGATGACCGGCATAATGCATCGACAATCATGTCTGTTTTCCCTGATTCCCCACGAAGGACATAGGGTATCTAGTGCAGTTATTTCGTGGCCTGCAGCGAGTCGCGGGGTGACTAGACCAGGAGACTAGGCCAACCTTGATAGCGACCTGCTAGCGATTGCCAGCGATTGTCTGGTGGTCATCCTAAAATGGAGATAGATGGAGATGGGAGGGCCCGCCTGACCCCATCTTGGCAGCAGAACGAGGGGTTGGGGCGGTTCCTGGGCGGATTCTCTGCCCAGCGACGGCCCATCTCCAAGGCAGGTGTTCGCTGGAAACGATACGAGGTTACAGACAGAGTAGGTATAGAACCATCTGTGGCATGACTTCCGAGTTGCCGGCCTGTTGTTGTACCCAGACGCTCCTATGCACTACTAGGCACTCCTCCTTTCTTTGTTGGTGGGTTGGACTATCAAGACGTCTTTCTTCCCTCGACATCCTCGATGTAATGTCTATGCATCATTCTACAGACCACCGAGCAAAGCCAGCTAACTCACAAAAAGCGTACGAGATCCTGCGTCACGGTGCACACGCGATACATCTGCCGACGGATTGACGAGGAAGCGGAAAGGAAAGTGGATGAGATCTGAGATCGCGCAATGAGGAGGGATTGATATCAGAGCGCGCGGAAAGAGGAGAAGGGGGGTATTTGATCAAGACACCAACTCTCCGTCTCTCGCTCTTCGTCTTGGGATCCCTTCGATACCATAGCTTGCACGGCTATTGTGAAAGGGGGAACCAGTTGCAGTCGACTCCAGAAAGGAGGCTTTGAATCCACCAAACGTGTTCTTGTAAGTGCCTACACTACGATGCTGCGAGATTCTTAGGCCAAGAATGAAGGGACTGGATGTAACGGTGGGTACATGCGTATACATGTGTGCTGACCTGAAATACAGAACACCAGTGCATCCACAGCACATCGCACATAGCTACTTCTAGGTACCACTGCTTATCGGGGTCGGGGTATTGGCGAGATAAAGATAACTTGAGCTTGCGGTGACGCCATCGCCTGCCTCCAGCCGGACACTTACACCGCACCATACTACATCTAGGTACCTACATAGTACATGGCCTGCCTACATGCCTGGCTCTCCATCAAGGTTCAGCTCCAATCTGCCGCCTACCGTCGGTGTCCACTGCCAGCTTGAGACATCCCAGCCCAATTCGCCCAATCACCGAGCTCAAACCGCCCACTAAGCCTTACTCAACACCTGCCATAGGTCCAAACCTTAGCGATGGTTCCCCGGAATGAGCAGCAAGACCAGCTGCAGCAGCAGCAGCAGGGTTTACCTCGGCGTCCGCCGCCAAACCCTCGTCTTCTCTCCGTCCAGTCTATTGCTTCTAAATATTCCATTCGGTCTCATTCATCCTCATTCGAAGCCGACGATGAGCGTTCGACCACTACCGCCGAATCTTTCAGGATGAGTCCCCGCCCTAGTATCGACACCGGCGATAGCTCGTCCCATCGCCGGTACCCTGGTGAGGATACCCGTCCTACCAGTAGCAAAGAGCTGTCTGGCTGGTACATGTATTCCTTTGCTGCCGAAACCTATGTCATCTGCGGTGAGTTCAACACCTTTTATTCTCCTTCCGCTCTTCCACTGCCTGCTACATAGTACCATGACCGCTGATTTTTACGCCTAGCTATATGTAAGTAACAATCCACAAGTATCCTGGCGGTATCCATCCCCGAACGTCCTTGACCATGATCGCCCCATCCACCGGAAGCTTACACACGTCGCGATAGCCTCATTTATTCCGATCCTCTTGGAGAGCTTGGCGAGAGAGAATGGTGTTCTACTTTCTGATCGCACAACACCATGCGGTGATAGTGCCCAGAAACACCACGGTTCCCATGAGGATAGTCAGTGCATCGTCTCTATTTTGGGAGTTGAGATCAACACTGCAAGCTTTGCCATGTACACATTTAGTATAAGCGTGCTCTTGCAAGCTCTACTAGTAGTCAGCATCAGCTGTGCAGCTGACCACGGAAATTACCGAAAACGTCTCCTACTCATATTTGCTTGGACTGGCAGCCTCTGCGTCATGTGCTATATCTTCATCTTCAAGGAAATATATCTGCTTGGCGCCCTGCTCGCCATTATTTCTAACACATCGTTTGGAGCCTCCTTCGTTTTGCTCAACTCCTTCCTGCCGCTTCTAGTTCGCCATCATCCTCTTGTTCAAGAATCAGCCTCAGGATTCCCCATTGAGGATGAGAGTGAGGAGCAGGTGCCTGATTCCCAGTCTCTAGCAACGTCGCCTACTCTTACAGAACATCCACTTAGCAATTCGACAACTGCTTTACTCCGACCAAGCGATGCAAATTCTGACTACTATAATCTACGGCGCATTCCAACCCACGAGGAAATTACTTCGATCGAGCTTAAGCTATCGACTGAAATATCAGCGAAGGGTCTTGGTATCGGCTACGGTGCAGCGCTATTTGTGCAATGCATTTCTATCATGCTGCTCGTTGCCATGGGAAGCTCGACATGGTCTCAGCGCGTTGTCTTGTTGTTTATCGGATCATGGTGGGCCATCTTCACAATACCTGCCGCCATGTGGTTGAGACCACGACCCGGCCCTCCCCTAACCGCGACCAATTACCAGGGGTCGAAAGCATGGTTATCTTATATCGCTTTCTCCTGGAAGAATTTGTTCCGCACAATTATGCTGGCCCGACGTCTCCTCGACATTGTCTTGTTCTTGGCAAGCTGGTTCCTTCTCTCTGATGCCATTGCAACGACCTCATCCACCGCTATCCTCTTCGCCAAGACCCAACTCGGCATGAAACCCTGGGCGTTGGGATTAATCAACGTTATTTCTACTTCGACGGGAGTCATCGGTGCCTTGAGCTGGTCGTTTATCTCTTCACATTTCAACCTTAAACCTCATCAAACCATTCTAGGATGTATTGCGCTTTTCGAAGTGATTCCTATATATGGGTTGTTGGGCTATCTGCCATTTGTTCAGAAGTGGGGAGTATTTGGTCTTCAGCAACCGTGGGAAATGTACCCTCTGGCTGCTGTCTACGGCCTCGTTTTGGGAGGTCTTAGCTCCTACTGTCGATCCCTCTTTGGCGAACTCATCCCCCCAGGATCCGAGGCCGCGTTTTATGCGCTGTACGCCATCACAGACAAGGGTTCTAGTATATTTGGACCCGTTGTTGTCGGTGCTATCATTGACGCCTACGGAGAGATCCGGCCAGCGTTTTGGTTTTTAGCAGCACTAGTTGGGCTTCCAGCCCCGATCATCTACTTTATCAACGTTGAGCGTGGTAGATCGGAAGCGGAAAAGCTGTCAGAAGTTATTGAAGGGTTCAAGAGTGATGAGGGTATTCATGATAATGGCCGGGTCACCGAGGAGGAACGCCAAGGAATGTTAGCAGGTTATCAAGGGAGTGAGGAGGAAAGATTGTCTTGACATTATCCCCGATCTTGTGAATGAGAACGGTGGAAATTTCCCTTACTTGCTTTGAATCTGCATAGCGTCGGCGTTGGCTATTCTTTCACTCAAGAAACGTAACTTTTTTTTTCTCTCCCCCCACTCACCCCCCGGTATGGACCGAGGAATGATTAATGTGGCAATTGTGCCAACCACACCTCCCGGTTAGTCATATTCACGATGCATAACGTTGGCAATAAACAGAGCCAAGGATGTATACAAACTAGTACACGCACCTTGAATTCCAATCTCCAATCAGCCGTTCCGAATACATAGTTCTAGTTGACATGGGATGGAAACGGCCAAAGAATCGTAGTATTTGTTGTCCTATCACCCCGGTTTAACACACAAGAGCTCTCACTCACAAACCTGTCGTCTGTCTTGTCATTGAAAGGTAAAAGTAAGGAGAAGGCTAGTAGTGTGAAAGTGTTTTCTAGTAGTTACTTTGTTAGTCAGGGGTTACAAGAGGGATGTGTAATCAACATAACTACCTGTTAAAAAGGGTAACTACCTACCTACCTGTTAACTTGTAATCTAACTGTAGTTGGTCAGGAGGTTATGACCAGTGGTATCTAAGGGCAACAGCTTTGTGACATTTGTCGATACTTGGCAATATACAGCTATAAGTATTACCACTTTGAAAGGTACCTAGTTAATCCTTTACATATGTAACTCTTCACGACTATTCACAACCCCTCAGCTGTCGAGGGTCCCGTTACCTGTACGTGGATGCCTAGACCTCTTATCTGCCTGCCAAACAGGAGATATGCAGGCAGAAGCACACTGCTTGAAGCGAAAGCTTTTGCTACTTCATGCTTATGCCGGGAATTATTACCATTGGGCAGAAGACAGCGGCATACCATGTACCTAGGTCCATGTCCATGTCCATGTCTACCTTAGTCTGTGTAATGTGGCGTGCCAGTTGCGGGCTGGGACAAGTACCCAACTGGATGAGCAGTGAGAAACGGCCCCATTGGTGCTGCAAGGGATGTACTCTGTACTTGTATATATGGGGCAGGACGGGGGGTCAGGATGGTCAAGGTGACAATAACGGTGGTGCTTTGCTCGTCGGTGCCGCCCTTCTCCAAGGTACCGGCCCCCTCCCCTCCCCAAGCTACTTAGGTACCTGTACCTGTTGCTGACCCCCAGAAGATTCATTCCCCCGCCACCTTAATAATTCAGTAATAATAAAGATTTCCATTCTAACTAAGTAGGTACTTACACTAGTACGAAGTAGCTTACCTATACCATTTTGCCTCTTTTCGCAAACACGTCCCCCGATCTCCGTTTCCCGCGTCCCGTTTCCTTCACTAACCCAGCTTCATCACCCGAAGCCTCAATTTGATCACCATAAAGGTCAACTGGCCAACGACGGCGCCGGCTCGGTATACCAGAGAGCCACGCGACACCGTCTGCCCTGGTTAACCACTTGTGCGACGAGTTGTTGCTTGGTTGGCTCTTGATGTCAATTGCGCGCGCCGGAGACGAGAGGAAACAATCTCCTCAGCCGAACGCGCAATCAGATAACGTCTGCTTTGCTTAGCCCAGCATCACCCCCGTGTCCTACTCGTCTCCTCTCATCTCATACTCCGCGAATAAGTAGCTCTCGTGTTTTTGCTACATCTTAACTCGGGGTTTCCTAGCAAGCTTTCGAAACCTTAAACGAGCCCGCTTCCTCCAAGTCTCTTAGCCCGCGATGGCGACAGCTCGCAAACGGCCTCGACCCGATGAGGACACCCAGGCCGAATGTCCCTTCACCGTGACCCATCCTGATCCAAACGAGAAGGATAAAAAGGCAAAGCGCAGACGCCAGGAGTCCGAGGACCAACCAGTCCCCAAGATACCCCTTCAGGCTTCTCCCTTCGCCCCCATGGGAAAATTCAAGGACCCCAACAATACCATGGATCGATACTATCAAGTTCATCCTCATCAGAAGTGGATGGATATGACTCGATATAATAGCTTTGTTCGTACGTAGACGTCCTTGGCATTCCGCTGCTTACTGCGCCCCAATTAACAAGTCTCCTCTAGTCAATGGCGTCAAATATTATAGTGAGGGCTTCATCTTTGTCGCCAATAATTCGACGATTGAACGCCAAAAGAACCCCGGCGAACCACGACCATCTAGGCAAAAGTCAGAAGACGACTGGGTAGCCAGAATTCTCGAGATCCGTGCGAGCGATGAGCACCACGTGTACGCCCGTGTATATTGGATGTATTGGCCGGATGAGTTGCCCGCGGGCACCCAGGAGGGGAAGAAGTCTATTCAAGGGAGGCAGTCCTACCACGGCCAAAATGAGCTAGTGGCGTCTAATCATAGTATGTATAATCCATAGATTATGCCCCAGGCGTAAGCACACTAACATTTCGGCAGTGGATGTCATCAACGTCGTCAGCGTGACTGCGCAGGCCACGGTGAACCAATGGGATGAGACGAACGAGGACGAGGTGCAGCAAGCCTTGTATTGGCGTCAGGCATTCGATGTTCGTAGTATGGAGCTCTCGGTAAGATACAATCCCGTCATAGATCAGGGATTTCGTAGATGGACGAGCTAACAAAACAATAGTCCGCATTGCCACGATGTAAATGCAACCGCCCCGAGAACCCCGATAAGCAGTTGATCAACTGCACAAATGCAGAGTGCAGGAAGTGGCTACACGATGACTGCCTCATCCACGACGCTCTCATGAAAACCTTTTCGCGACTAGGAGCCGACAAACCTCATAAGCCAGCACGGATGAAGGCGGAAGAACTGGAGGGTGGGCAGCGCCCGCTTAGTCCAAGTGAGTCCGGAGCGGCGCAGACAGCTCAACAGTCGATCGATGTCAAGCCGGAGGACCAGCAAACCATAAAGCTTGCAGATGTGGAGGGTGCCGGACCGTCGGTAAATAGCGAAAGTCGCACGTTGACGATTCTTAGCGGCCCAGAACCGAAGCGCAAAGGGCGCCCTCGCAAGTCCGAAGTCACCGAGGTAGTCAACACGAAACCATATGAAGGCCTATTTTCAGCGGTCATTAACGACACGTCACCCCCCGTGGTTGAAATTCAGGATCTCCGTGAGAACGTTACGGGTGGCGAGAAGTCATGGACGGAACCCCTTCACTGCCTCCTCTGCAGCGCTGATATCCATTAAGAGGCCCTTCTGGTCCATAACTCGTAAGGAAAGGCCGCGGTGCAGTTCCTCCGACGAGTATATAACTCATAACTCGTGTCTTCCATTTTTGGGGCTTTTATGTCTACGGTGTTGGTTTCTGGCTGGCGTTTGGGAACGATTGATACCCTGCAATTTTGCTGCGGGGCGATTGGTTTCCTATGTCCCCTCGTACGTCTACCAAAGTTGGTGTGGAATATAAAGTTTGGGTGGTTGGCCGATGATCCGTAACGTGTCATGGCATCGGGTGTTCACGAAGTGTTGGCTACGTGGTTTTTGTCGAACCAGTGGAAGTCACTGCACCAGTGGATAATTAGCATCAAGGCTCGGATCTCTCGCTGGGGAGTGGAAGAGCCGAGGGCAAAGTTTCGTTCGTAGCCCTTTAAGAAAATGCGTTTTACAGGGAGATGGATACACATCCGTCTCCTGTTGTGTAAGGACATTCGGGGTCCCGTGGCGAGATAACTAAGTTCTTGCATTGCGCGGCGTAGCATTATTACAGACTTTCTTAGCTCGTCTCACGTCGCACCAGTTGATCCAAGTATATCCATTAGATGATTATGGTTTCCATCCGAAGATCATCATGGCAAGCAGGCTGTCATCCCATCTACCAGGGCTCACCCAAGCTAATAAGACGCTATGCACACAGCAAGCAAGCAGAATGAGATGTATGTTTAGAGACAAAATACATGGGGTTTGGGTTCAACTAACGCCCGTTGTAAATGATGTTGTAGCTAGTATTGCCACTCAGTACTACTCTTGTTATCGTTATTCTACTGTCTACTGTCTAGTGTCTCCCGTTCGCTGTCGTGGGATTGATTGTCCACTCTGTTTTTTTNGTGTAGTACACCGGTACCGAACCCCCTTGTCGGCCGTCCTACCTGGCAGCAGCTCACCCCAGCCCCACTCTGGCCGAAACACCTTATCCGCTCAATTGAAACCCCACCATATACATCATCTCCATTTGGTGACATGTATTTTACCTTTCAGGTCCTCTGATGCCAGAAAAATAAATTTAAGGTCCAGCCCAACTTGATCATCTCGAACAAGTCCATAACCTACACTCGCAACCCACCGTCGGGAACCCCTCGCTCTTCACCATGGCGGCCGTCGATCCTTTCGACTCGGCACTGTACGTATATACATACTACTTACCTTCCTAAGCCCCTCCCTCCCTGGCGGTCTGTGTTGTCCAAGACAAGCAATGCGCTGGCTTCCACCATTACCGTTATGTGACGCTCACGGCCTCGACCCCTTGTGTAGAACCTTCACTTTCTTCTCTCCTATTCCTAATCTACTTAAGATTCTCATCTGCACAAACATATGGCATCTAGACTACACAGCGAGCATGGAACCAAGCTAACCCGACCCACACCCCATCCAGCGACCTCCTCCGCCGCCTAAACCCGAAGCACACCTCGGAGCACCTCAACGCCCTCATCACACTCGCGCCCGAGCTCACCGAGGACCTCCTCTCGTCGGTCGATCAGCCGCTGGCCGTGCGCCGGTGCCGTCAGTCCGGGCGCGACTACCTGCTCTGCGACTACAACCGCGATGGCGACAGCTACCGGTCGCCGTGGAGCAACGAGTTCGACCCCCCGCTACAAGACGCCCCAGTGTCCGGCGGTGAGGAACAGAGTAATGCCGCCGGGCTGCCGAGCGAGAAGGTCCGGCGTATGGAGGTCAAGGCCAACGAGGCGTTCGATGTCTACAGGGAGCTATACTACGAGGGTGGCGTGAGCAGTGTTTATTTCTGGAACTTGGACGATGGGTTTGCAGGCGTTGTGCTGTTGAAGAAGGGTGAGTTGCTCTCTCCCTCTTTCTCTACTCTACTATAGGGTAGGGGGTTATATCGAGGGCGAGAGTCACGCTAACGGGTTGCCAGTGGCTACGCCGGGAACCAGCAGTGAGGGGACCTGGGACTCGATCCACGTCTTCGAGGCCATCGACCGCGCGAGGTTCACGCAGTACAACCTGACGTCGACGGTGATACTGTCACTGGCGACGGACAACAGCTCTCTCGGCGAGATGGACCTTTCGGGCAACATGACGAGGCAGATCGAGATCGAGCTGCCGGCGGAGAGCGACGAGCAGCAGATCGCCAACATCGGCAAGCTCGTCGAGGACATGGAGCTCAAGATGCGGAATCTGTTACAGGAGGTGTACTTCGGCAAGGCCAAGGACGTCGTCGGCGATCTGAGGAGCGTGGGGAGCCTCAGCGAGTCCGCGAGGGAACGCGAGGCGCAGAGGGATCTTATCGGTAGCATGAGGCGATGAGCGAAGGGGGGAGTTCGATATGATGTGTTGTTGATGGCATGAGATATAGATGGTTGACGAATGGTTACGAAAGACAGAAAGAAATCATGAGAAAATGTGGCGCAGAAAAAACATGTCACGAAATGATATCACAGGCATGCGTGCGTGGCGTGTTCGCCCTGTTATGGGAAAAAAGAAAGATAGCTACCTACCTACCTACTTACTCACCTATCTACTTACACTACCTAGAGCAGCAGGCGTTCAGATACAGGCGGCATCTTGAATGTTTTGTTTGTTGCTAAGCCGAGCGATTCTGGGAATTGACTGACTTCCTTCTTTCCGTCCGAGACGGGAATTTCAATGATATTGAATCTTGGTTGTATTCTTCTACCTATCTATTTTATGGGTGCCACACCTTCTAGGATGAAACAAAGAAGGTGTTGTATATATAAACATGCATACCAATTAGTGGTATTAGACTCTTCGCGTAACAACGAATGTTTATCACCACCCTATTCCCAAACCATGACAATGGGTATGTTAACACAAGTGAGTTCTCTAGTACTAATAGATTAGGATGGTGCTCGTCAGCCGTTGTTGTGATAGAAACTGCATATTTCAATGGGTTCTTACTGGTTCTACATTTGATCACGCTTTTTCGATTTGCCACCATGGGATCATATTATGCTTCCCATTCGCAATTAGTATACTTACTCGAAACATTTTTNATTTATTAAGAAAAATTTTTTTTAACTTGGCTGGAGGGGGAGGAGGGTTGGTTTTGACGTTAATAATTGAAGATATATGGTAGGGTTGACGTGGGACTGCCGTGATGACATTATGTGAGACCGGCAGGTTAGAGATGATGCTGATGAAGAATCAAAAGGAAACCCGCCGTCTCCTCGCCGTCTCTTCCGGCCTCCCTGGGATCTTGTGCATGATCCAAGCCGTCTCCCTCCTGTCTTGGTGTTAGTGCTTCCCGTATTCTCCTCACCCCAAGAAAAGCTTGGGTAAATAATTTATCTATATTAAGCCTGGGCGCTGGCCACATGTGGTGACGTTTGCATGTTTGTGATATCTCCTTTTCCCCGGAGCCACGAAGCAAGCAAGCAAGCAAGTACTGATAACAGGCCGCCGGGCTGAGATGAATATTGCTACCCTCCTCTCCTCGCCCCTGCTCTACTTTTGGGCACGCTCATGCAGACACTAGATATCAACCAAAGACCGGAGCAAAGACCGAGGGGGGTCATGCTGTGCGTAGGTAGGAGTAATGATCTATCTGCCCGGGGTGGTGTGTAATCCTAACCAGTGTGATAATGACGCACCAAGTGGCGTTTTTTTTATTAGCTATACCCGGATGGTGATCGTGATGCCGATGATTCATTCAACGTTTATCGTTTTCCCAGCTCGCTGGATTTGCCGGATTTGGTAAGCATTTCGTTGTTTGTACATAGCTGTACCTGGATAGTGCGGTGTAGATATTATGTAGGCGGTCCGGAACAGAAAGTAGCTCGTTTTTTTTTCTCGGGTTGACTTATAGGTCCGTAGGAGCGTGTATTCTTGATGCGTAATACGCATTGGGGGACAAGGGGCTTCTTGGTCAATGTTTATGTGCTATTCCTTACTTTTCGGTGTTTATTGAATTGCCGCCGTTAGTTCGCTCGATGATATTTATAGTATTTAACCTGTGAACCACGGTAGCGCTGGTGGCAGATGAGTATAATTCCCTATTGCCGATAGTGTTATTTTGGTTCCTGGGGTAATCAACTTGTAAGCAGCTTGCACATGGCATGTTCCGTTGCTTTCATCCTACACTGCCTGCCACAGTACCTGGATAGATATCCAGTGGGTGTGGCTGATGCGATGGTCTACGTGAATTACCACAGGAATATAAGAGCGGTTCCCTGGTAGGCGGTATCGAGACATTTCAGAAGGTCAAGACCGGGAAAAAGCAAAACGAGGTTGAGATATTTGCATCATATCATGCCACAAACTATCTTTAGCATGGTAGATCATCTACGTTTTCATACCTAATATATCATGGCCTAGACTCTCCTTCAACGTCACCCATTCCCACGACTGCTACCTTGCGAGGGCTTATCGCACTCTCGCGTTCTCGTATTTCCAAGCAAAGGGAACAATGCTACGCATAAGGAAGAGCTTCGCCGAGAAACTCACTTCACCGACCACGTGAAGCGGTGTATCTGTTGCGTACTGCTGTGCATCCCCAATCTTACCAACGTAGTGGTCTGTCACATGCTTAAACCTACCTACCGAGCGGTATCTATCTATCTATACCTACACTACACTACACTACACTTGGCAAGGGAGTGAATATGCTGCCCGGGCAGACGTAGCCGTAGCCGTTGACGGCCCAAGCGCCCAGGTTTGGATTTTTAATTATATATGGCGTAGTGTACACTACTTGGGTATTGTATATGCAAGGGGCAATTCTGGTCCGCGCTCCGTGACTGGATAAGTTTGCCTTACTTACACCGGACTTGGCATGTTGCATTTACCAAACGCCGCCACGTTTTTTTTTCTCAAATCACACTATTCAGTATCGTCGACGGGAGATCAGCATGCCGCGGCATGGGATGGTCTTCGTTAGCGAGGAATGTAGTGTAAGATACATTACGCTAGCATAGAGGGGGGGGAATAAATGGAAGGAGATTATCTTAGTGTGGTTGAAACCTTGTGTGTCCAGGTCATGGAGAGTTGCCATGTCTCATCTACCGCAACGTCTCAGTTGGCTCGTATGACGGAACGGGTAACTCGCCAACGGGTTTCCTGTGCGCTCCAATGCGTAACACCTGCTCAACCAGGCACTCAACTTTGTAGTAATATGGTATTCCGGAGTGCGAGACCGAGAGCGAGGTGTAATCAAAATCTGCTCATTGATGGGTGGATGGATGGACAATGCATGGA
This sequence comes from Xylaria multiplex, assembly GCA_011057905.1. NCBI lineage: Eukaryota > Fungi > Ascomycota > Sordariomycetes > Xylariales > Xylariaceae > Xylaria > Xylaria multiplex. The sequence continues at coordinate 10,407 of WUBL01000208.1, read as the reverse complement.
TGACAGGTCCGACAGTTTGGCTATAGTAGCAAAGACCCCTACTCAGCTATACATATATACATACACACACCACACCATATACTAGTACGCTACACACAAGGCAAGCAAGGCGTCTCCCGTGGCGGGGGACGGGGAGCGCATTCCGGTCGGTCCAAATCTTGGTGGACTGGGCCATGGCTGACCTGACAGACGATGCGGGAAGAGATTAGTTTGGGATCCCTTACCTTATGAAATACGTGTACTTAATTGTCCAACGCAACACAAACGTCAAACGCGCCGAAAATTGACCGGTGACAAGCGAATGGGTTTTTTTTCTCTTTAATTGCTGTTGTCGTTGTTGTCATGTAACGATAGCAAGCTGGCTTTTTACGGGTTCTATCGGAAAAGGTATTCTTCAAGCGAAGTAGCCTTGCATACCGCCATATTGCCAATCTCTTGCTGAAACGGGCGGTCGGCTTGGGTACGTTGTCAGGTTGCAAAGAGGTAACACGAGAATGCGTCATGTATCCCCTATCCTGTGGAGGTTTGATCTATTTGGGGACTGTTTACTTTAACTCGATTTGAATGCATTGAAGGAGAAGTATAAATAGAAAATTGGAGAGAGAAAAAAAAATAATAATATTGAGAGTAACAAAAAGGAAACCAAGAGTAAAGAAAGTATTCCGGCCGCGACTCAAGTGCGGCGAGGCTGCAACTAGGGATAATTAGGTAGGTAAAGTGAGATTGATGCTGAGGAGCCTCAACAAAGTCTCCTTATGGCTTGTCCATTTCCCTGATCTGGCGGTACAACTAACAACTACATGGCAGTTGGCCATGTGGATCCGCGACGGCTATGTCGCGGTCCATTTTTGTCCACATTCTGTCCATATGTAGGGGCCGTCGTGACTTAAAAGGGCAAGGTCCGTAGGTTTGTCTTAGGAAGAAAAAAAAAAGAGAAAAAAAAGTCATGTCAAGACCTAAACAGGCAATATAGCCGTTTTGCTTCGTGAGGAAGGAATGAGATGAATAAGAACATTTACGTTTACCGTATAGTGTGCGCACACGGATTTTACACTAGTGGTTCCGGCTCCGTCATTATTGACACTTAGTGTAGATAGACAGGAGGATCTGGAGAAAAGGTTTTGACATGGACGGGTTCTGGACGGGGGCAGGGGTCCGAGAAAGTACATACATAGAAGTAAAAGTGGTAAAAGAGAGAAAATAATAATAATAAAAAATAAGATAAAATAGAAATTAGTAGAGATGGATGCTCGTGTGGCTTGCTGCATGGAAGGTTTCTAGAAGCCTTCTGCATGAGGATCCTCGATGTGGGTCAAACCCCGGCGCCCCTAGTCCTGGCCTGGACAAGTTTGATTGTCCAGCATCAAACAGCTGTAAATTGTACTAGTACACGTATGGTGTGTGCAAGTGTGAGAGACCTGTGGGACAAATTACGATAGATACGGTACCCGGTAGAACAGAATCTGTTAGTTGGTCCTTTATTTGAAAAACAGAAAAAACAAAAAAAATGACGAGGGAAAAATCTGAATAAAANNTTTTTAAGCGGTCATACACTACGGACAGTCCTGCAGCCGAATCCCTTGACCCAGGGCAGGATGGAGTGTAGTGTACACTACTACTGATGTATGTGGAGGGGGGGTGGTCATCACGGTAAATGCCCAGTACAGCCCAGCAATACTAGTAATAAGAATTTTCAAGTCACGCCCGACATATTATTAATAATGGTGAATAACAGGAAATAGTAATGCAAAGGAATTAATAAGGGAACAATAATCATCGTGATGGAAAGCGAGCCGAGTGCCTATCGAAATAGCTCGGCCGCACGTGCAATATCACAGTGACATTTACGATATACCGCATAATATCGTGGGCTACAAGATAAGTGTGTTAGTGTTAGTGTGTTATATGGATTTCTAGGCCTAAGGGGTGGTATCTCGGAGGTTTGCTGATGTAACCTTGCACACGACACAAAACGGTTATTATTGACAAACTGGCCTCACTGAGGCCAAACCTGGCTGTGCTTTCCACCTACACCGATTCCCTTCCTCGAATTGGGGACAGCGCAAGCTGGGTGTACAAGTTCCGAGTATGAGTGTGCTGGTAACAACCCCCTTCGCGTGAACCTACCTACACGGGACGGGGTCACACCCAGTGCAGGAAGAGGATGTGAATCATCAATAACTCGTCGGAACAGCGGAACATACCGAGTTGATGGTATCGTAGGCCTGGGTCATTAAAAGATAACACAAACCAAAGAAGACGAGTTGTCGGGGTTAATGACGCCGTCGTGACCGCTATCGGATGCCTCTTGCTGCGAGATCCGTGAGGCACATACACACGCGTGCCGGTAATTAAGATGCAGGCAGCTAGCTGCAGGACAAGCCAAGGCCAAGGCGAGAGAGGTTCTGGCCACTCTGGATGGAGGAAGGCGCTTCCTCAATAAGGTTGAGTAGGATGACAAGGCTAGTCTCCTTCATGACTGTGATGTGGTGTGCAGACTTACAAGCTTGAACCGTGGATGCTCTCGTGTTCCAGAACACCTGCAGACTCGCCGCACAGCTGTGCTACTACGGTATTATCAGTTATCAGAAAACGACGCCGAATCGGGACTAAATTATATAGGACGTTGCCTGGACTAGCATCGGAAAGCCTTTTGGCACTTATTTGATTTCAATTTTTTTNCTTCCCTTCCGTTTATTGTTCGGGTTATTTCAATCTTGTGACGTTGAGCGCCGGGGCGATCTCTCGTATACCCTCACACAAAACAGGTTTAACGTGCCCTTTCCCGCTAGTGTAGTGTAGTCTGTAGACGGAATTGAGTTCATCATTGATGTATGGGGGGCGATCCCTGCAGCCGACAGTTCCTCGGAGGTGTGCCTGGAGTTAGGTAGGGAACCAGGATTGTGATACTAAAGCTACAGGCACCGGGAGATAGTGTAGACAGAGGGAGAGAGAGAGAAGAGAGGGGAAAAAAGCCAAAAAGCAAAAAGGGCCGCACATCCTTGCGCAGGGATCGTGGATCTTTGTTGTTCCAGAAAACTTCCATCGGGGTCCGGTATGCATGGTTGCTTGTTGCGTGCGCGGGCTGTGGCGAGTTCCATGCGGATAGGACAATTATCCTGTAACTCCGACCGTCCCGGTGCCTACCTACGCTATATCGTACCTACATGGAGCATGTGCCTAGATAGTGTGTGGTTGGGTGGTAATTGGATAGGCATGATATTGGCATGCAACGCATCCTACACCAATTGTGTTTTTGGCAATTGAGATATTCAAGCGTGCGCCCTTTGATCAAGTGTCAAATACCGACGTTGATTTGTGTAGATGCCATACCCAGTGTAGTGTAGAGAAGAGTGTAGATACACTACCTACTTGTAATACACTACTGACTACACTAGTAGGGTTAAGCAATTGATGAATAATCACAAAACATGTTATACATCTGAGACGCAAGCGTGAAGGCCCTTTTATTTCTTGTTTGGTGTTGTTGCCCTTGTGCCCTTGAATTAGGTAAGAGGACACTACATGTCGATGCTAATATCAATGACAGTTTGAAGATGATGTATGTGGTAGGGATAGCCGGATAGGGTATTACAGATCGGCTCCACAACTTTGCTTCAGACCAGCTCATGTCAGATTAGACGGGCAAACTGGGCAGTAACTTGGTAACGTGAACCCACGCCGGTTCATTCTGATGGAATAACGGGAATAATAGCGTGTGTACAGGTAATTAGTCGGTGATCCATACATCCATCCATATATCTAGCATAGTGTATACGTGCGTATATCTTCCTGGCTTCTCTACAGTACCATGTAGTGTACACTATCTACCTGCCTACCTGCCTACTTGACCACTTAACCACTTACACTAGGGAGTGTAGTGTAAACCCCGTGACGATACTCCGTACCCTGGTCATGGCAACACCATTCTTACACCACCTAGTCCTCTCTCATTTCGATTACCTCTTCATGTAGTGTAGTATGCAGCACACCACCGCAGACGATGCACTATAAGTATGTAAGATGGTCGAAATGTAGGCCAAGAATGCAGGTAGCGTAGCAGCCTATAAACGCGTAAATTCAAGTCATGCAGTCCAAAGGTTACCCCAAGGGGGAAAATATCATTCGTTGCCCATCTGCAAGGCCACATGTTGTTTTATTTTAATATTTACCATAGTATTACCTACCGCATCCAGCATACTAAGCTGTATGTATACTACTCTGTTATATAAGGGCGGAACAAGAGTCTCCACCTACCCCTGAAAGCTCTGAGGACGATACACTGCAGTCCGTCAGTCAATGAGCGTCAGTCAGTCAGTCGGTGGTACCTTGGTACTGTAGGACCGTCTCAAGTACCCGCCTATGGTACGTGGGACGTTTATTTATACCGAATGTGCGTGCACCTCATCTATAATGGGNTAAAAAAAGGGGAAAAGAACAAATATGAGRAAAAAAAAATACAACAGAAAAAATAAAAAGATATATGAGTTTTAGTTCTGATTGTTATTACCGTATAAAGGTTAAGCAATCCATCCGTCACTACCTAGTTTAGGTAAGTACGCTAATGTTAGTGTAGGTACAGTACCTGTGTTCAACAACTTGGATGTACTACACTACACCCGCACTACACCACCTACTCACCTTAGTGTGGGTAGGTAGGATGTAGTCTGGGTATGGTCAAGAAAGGTACATTACATACACAGGTACGTAAGACTAACTTGAGTTGGAATTCAAACCCTTTCTCTCTCTCTTTTTTNACTTTTTATTTTTATTTTTTTACTTTCTCTTTCTTTCCCGCCCTCAACATGTCAACCGATGTAACTACTGTACTTCTCCTCTCTCTCCCTGGCCCTAGTCTAATACCTCGTAGTCTAGTAATAACCCTACACTAGTTGTGTGTACATGTGTAAATAGAAATCACCAAGGTCTAGTGTACACTGGGCAGTGAGTGTAGTGTAGTGTAACTTCTAATATGTAACTAATAACATGCATATATGTCGCTAAGAAGGTAAGATAGCCAAGGTCGCGTCGGCTAGAGAGAGCACACTTGGTGCTTATTTCCCCGCTAATCCATTTTCTATTCTTCCTACAGCTTCTTACAGAATTAAGGTACACTAAAGTACTCTCTCGGCGCTGGTAACTTCTCTCTCGTCATCCCTCTTTTTACTCTTTAGGGTCAAGTGTCGCCGGCCCTCGTTTGGCTCTCGTCTGGCTCTCGTCCGGCCCTCGTCCTCCTCTTCTCGCGAATCTTCCCTCGGCCTGCCCCCCTCGTTATTAGTGTGCAAGCGAGCGAACGAAGTGGACAAAGTGGACAAGCGCCTGTGCAGGCATAGACTAGACTAGTTCATATTCCAAGCCTTCTGCTGACTGGCAGCGCAATAATTCGATCGACACTTTCACACCATCCGTCGTCCACATACTGTCCACACAAACGCCTCGAGAGTACATTGGGTAATCTCATATTGAAATCTTTTCACCGGCCCAAGCTGCAGGCAAACTAGCCAAGCAATCCTTCCCGTGCCGCCTTCTTGCCTTGCCATCAGCCCGTCTTATATCACCAAACTGCCAACCACCATTACTTGTACTTACACACACTCAGTCAGTCAGTCCTCCTCCACACCTGCGGCCGACTGCGCTTCGCTCCCTCGCCTTTACTTCCTTGCTTAACAGAACCAACGTAGGATTCCTTCCACACCCCCAAAAACACAACGAAATGAGCCAATATTAGACTCTTATCGCCGACAAATCCTCTTGACCAAATAAAACAACCTCCCACGTCAACCGTGAATTGCGATACCTACTCATCGTATCCTGTTTTTTTTTTGTTTTTTTTTTTTGTTTTTTTTTTTTAAAAAAAACGGCTCTCTACATTCACAACAGCGCACGCTGTTGGATTCCACGACTCACATCGCTTGACTTACTTAAGCTCCATTTAGCACCTTTTTTAGCCTCTCGTGTGTCTGCGATCACCCTCTTGTTTCCGAGCTCCGTGTTGCGCTGCGCCTCGCTCACCGGCAATTCGAATCACACACTGCAGCCCGACGGCACAATCTCCTCACACTCGTCGCTCTCGTAATGGCTTCCGAAAAGCCGTCAGTGCTTATAATCGGTGGCCTGGGATATATCGGGCGGTTCTTGGCTAAATATATTCATGACAACAGCCTGGCATCCGAGTTGCGACTGGTTGACAAGGTCCTACCCCAGCTAGCATGGCTGGCCCCCGAATTTGAGACTGCATGCTCGGCGGCAAACTTCGTGCAAGCGGATGCCAGCAGAGAACGTAAGTCGCCCTAGGAAATCCTGGCTTCCCTGGAACGCCTTCCCTAGCCATAGTCTCTTACTAATGCTCTTGGGCGTTTGCGCAGAAGCTCTCGCTCGCATATTCGACAGAGCGGAGGGCAAGCAATGGGATTATGTTTTCAACTGCGGCGGCGAGACGAGATATTCTCAGGAGGATGAGGTCTACAAAGTCCGCTCTCTAGGCTTGGCGCTAGCAGTTGGTAAAGAAGCCGCCAAACGGGGTGTCAAGTGCTTCGTGGAGCTAAGCACGGGTATGGTGTACAAGCCAAATTCGTCGCCTAGCAAAGAGGGTGATAAGCTTAAGCCGTGGAGCAAGATCGCAACCTATAAAGCTCAAGCCGAGGAGGAATTGGCTAAGATCGAGGGGTGAGTCCTGACTCGGAATAACGGGGTTGGCTAATGACATGCTAACGAACGGCTCGATTGGATAGGCTGAACCTTGTTATTGTGCGGTTACCCCACGTGTACGGCCCATATGCTTCTCAATGGGTTGCGACGGCACTCTGCCTCGCACGCGTATACCAATCCCTTGAAGAGGAGATGAAGTACTTGTGGACAAAAGACTTGCGCACAAACACAGCTCATATCGACGATGTCACGCGGGCTTTGTGGGCTGTCGCCTCATGGTTTGACGCTGGCAAGGCTAACTGGGACGCTAAAACTATGGGCAACATTCCGATATTCAATGTGGTCGACAAGGGTGTCACAACACAGGGTACAATAGCAGCTATCGTGGGCGAGATATTCGGCATCAAGTGGGAATTTCAGGGCGCCCTTTTGAGCAACTTTGCGCGCCTCAATATGGACAGTGTGGTGGACGATATCAACGACGACGTACTTGGTCCATGGGCAGACCTTCTCAGCGATGCGGGGATCACGCGGCCGGGTCCACTGACTCCTTTTATGGAAAAGGAGCTGCTGAAAGACACGGACCTCAGCATGGACGGTAGCCGGTTAGAGGCAGTTGTCGGCTTCCAGTACACGAAGCCCGCCGTTACTAAGGAACTTGTCCTCGAAGTGATTGACAGCTACAAGAGGATGAAATGGTGGCCGTAATTTGGGATTGCAGACTCCTAACACTGGACTAACGGCTCTACCTACTCTTTACCGCGACCATAACACCTTTACGGGAGGGTCTTGGCATCCTTTGAGGGGTTGCAACGAAGTATATTCTAACAAACGACTCGATGACTGACGGCCCACGGTTCCGCATCAGATAGACTTTGGCGGCTCCTGTTTTTTTTGTCCTGTTACATTTTCTCTTATCATGTTCTGTTTTAAAAGTCGGACTTTTGCGCAGAAAACGGCTATAGTGTATGAATAGGATATCCTTTCTTTTTTTCCGTCTCACAAACACACGCGCACTCTCACAATCACATCTACCACACTCACGCATCTTTTCTTCGCAAGCCTAGCTTAAGCGGTAGGCGTTACCAAGGGGGGTTCAACGCAGGTGTCTAACTAGACATAGGGGTCTATATCTTTTTTTTTTAATGAGACAGTCTTCGAACTGAATGCATTTTTTNGGTATCTTCTATCTGAGCTAGCTGTTTCCTCAAGGCCTAGACTAAGCAGAGTTGTGCGTTCGCTAAGTCATCTTACATCATACTCCATGCTCATGAGCTTTTGACTTTTCTCTGGACCAAACTCTGGCTACTCCGCAGCTCAGGGTCAACATCTTCAGACAAAACTCGATGGACTGATGTCTTCGTGCAAGATCTGCACAGGGCTTGGGAACAACTGAGCAACAAGTTCGTAACACTTTGGAAAAGCCCCCAAGTATCGGCAACACGGTCACGCTCCCGCCATGGTCGGAATGGAAAGTGCTAGTTGCCTCGTGCGGCGGAAATATCCGTTCCCAGCAATACTATCTCCGGTCTGTTGCCGCTAACGCGTGAACCAGCGGGTTTAGTATCTGCTCGAACTCATCCAAGAGGCACTTGGCGCCGTATTAGGCGTGCTATGTATGTCGATCAACAATGCACCCTCAACCATTACGTACAATGGCCTCGCCCTGTGAACAAAAACCCCTGGCTGTTTGAGGCCTTATCAAGATCTACGGCTACTACGCTAGCTTTTACCCAGGAGGCAACCAACCCATCGAAAAATTCCAACGGCGCAGCCTGATACTCCCGCCTTCGTGCCCCTAATTCCCGGGTTGCTGGTAAAGGGTTTGCTGCTAAAATGGCGTTTTTATTTTTTCTGAGGGGGGGGACGGACGGCTTCTCTCACTTGTTCAGGTTGGTGCGTTTGGATGAGCTATCGCTATATTTAGAACAGCGCACCCCGCAATCGACTGAGCTCCCCCTCCCCTCTTCTCCGAGTCTTGCCTAGTGTAGGTAGATACCTAGATAGATACCTTGCTGTACATCGTTACAAGATGCGAACCCCTCATGTGTGTGACGACAGGTAACCAGGGGGTCACCTCACCAGAGTGGGGGGGNTCAAACGGTCGGTCGGTAGGTAGTGTCGTAGATGGTAGGGAGTACCTAGTGTAGAGAGAGAGAAAACAGGTAGTAAGAAGTATGCAGGCTAAGAGGTTGGTATTAGGTAGGCTTTCACAATACACCTCGGCCGGTAGCAGTTCAACGTCGACTTGCACCGACGCGGCATGGGGAGAGAATAGGTTTTTTTTTTTGCTTGTGATTGCCAGCGTCTCTTGCAGCCTGTCTTCTGATTTAAGGTTATATTAGGTGCTTAGGTGCTGAGTAGATGCCTTCTTTCTAACACCGCAGCATTTGGATTCCCGATTGTGATACATCTACCTTACCGGCCCCCTCCCTCTCCATCATCTCCTTCTCCTCCGTAGGCAGTCGTTTAGGTCTTCCGTTCTATCTACCTAGTTTCGATTATTTTTGGGACCCGACCCCACGTTACACATTTCGACCTTGGAGAGCTCGTTCCTAGCTCTGCCCCGACCGAAACCTCGTCTCATCTCTCCAATTCCCGGCGAGCCTGTTTCAGCAAGCGTCGTTCGGTTCGTCTGAAGGAGCGATACGAACAAGCTAGACCACGTTACACTATCGCTCGTAGTAGTAGTAGTACACTTGATCCTGTGCTAGGACTTCAACGGCACTCAATCTACCTAGAGAAACAAGAAGGGATAATAATACCGCAAAAAAAAAAAAAAGAAATCCACTATGGCGGCCCCGGCTTCGAAGACTATTGGCGACCTCGGCGGGAAATGGGTTCTCGTGAGTTTCATTCTGATCTTCGTTCCCGGACACGATACCTACCTCCTGTACCCCTTGACCGCTTTGAAAGAGTGGTTCGGTGTCTACCCGCTTGTCTGCCTGTCTGCCTGTCTGTCTACTCGGCGGCCCGCTCATCTAGCCTTATCATGTACATTGGTATCACGTTATGAAGGAACCACTCTCTAGTATACTAGATGATGACAAAGGACCCATCACCCAACCAACCCGCTCCCTTACTCCTTGCCGCTTACCTAACCAACCCAACATCAAACGGGAGCTGTCAACAGCCAGCAATCAATCCATTCCAAACCCCAAGCCGTAAACCACGAACAGCAAAGTGCGGGAAACTAATATACATCCCCTCCATCGTAGAACAAGACCCTCTCGGACCCCACAGACCCGGCCCTCGCGCTGCAGGGCATCGGGTGGCTGCTGCGCAAGGGCATCGGCGCGGCGACGGTGACGATCCAGGTGAGGCAGTACGCGGACGCGGCGTCGGCGACGCACATCGACATCGAGCAGAGCGCGAGCGGGCTGACGGGGACGACGGAGAACCGCGTGCTCGACTGGACGGCGCGCGAGCACAAGGACTGGCTGTTCGGCCGCGTGCACGGGCGCTCCAAGTTCGTGACCCCCGCCGAGCTCGCGGCGCTGCTCGCGCCCGGCGGCGAGGCGCGCGGCGAGGGCTGGGTCGACTCGGACTTCCTCGCGCAGGACTGGCGCGACGGCGACGGCGACGGCGATAGGTTCGTGCTCAACCACGTCCGCGCCGACGCCGGCTGGTTCGCCACCCAGGTCTGGGGCTTCCAGGACATCGGCGGCGAGAGGCGCTACGTGCGCAATGTTGTTGTGGCCAAGGGGGACAAGTTCGAGAGCTTCAAGATGATCTACGACTTTGTTTCCGAGTGAGTAA
>WUBL01000207.1:0-55614 GCA_011057905.1 Xylaria multiplex | reverse complement strand
CTCCTCAATCACGGCCTATCGATCAAATCGATCAAATCAATCAATCAATCAATCACTCAACCGTTCAATCGCTCAACCACTCAACCACTCGATCAATCAAGACTCGATCAAGCCTCAATCAATCCGCTCATCCTATCCATTGCTCTCTATCGGCGTCTCCCATAATTGTTCCCTGCTACTTTCTTCGGAGAGTCTGCGACATATGGGATTTCTGAACTCCTCCTTCATGCTGATTACTGACAATGACTGCCAATGCCCCAGCATCCACCATCACCGTGAACACGACCACCAAAGCTCCCACGCCCGCTTCCGCGCCCGCTCCCTTCCCGCCGCCCAAGACCGACAAGCCTCGTCCTCATGTCTGCGCTACCTGCCAGCGCTCCTTCGCACGCCTCGAGCACTTGAAGCGCCATGAACGCTCTCATACCAAGGAGAAGCCCTTCGAGTGTCCCGAGTGCACGAGATGCTTTGCTCGTCGGGACTTGCTGTTGCGCCACCAGCAGAAGCTCCACCAGTCGACTACCCCCTCTTCACGCCCACGGAACCGGCGGGAGAGCACTAGTAGCACCGCTACCGCCCAGAGCCGCGCTCGAAAGAATAGTATTGCCGGTTCCAATGCTGCTGCTGTCGCCGCTGCCTCCGCCTCAAGTAACGGAGCGATGCGACCGCGGGCTAATACCATCAGCCATGTTGATCCGAACCATGTGCAGATGATTGCTGCCGCTAACGCTTCTGTCGCCCGGAGCCAACACATGCCTGCTGCCCACCATGGCCGTCACCAGAGCCTTGTCGGCTTGCCCCTCCAGAACATGGATCACCCGTTCGCTGGCATGTCCTCCGTCATGGGCCATCGCGGCATGGGCCACGGCCTGCCCAAACTGGAGACGCATGGCATGCATGCTATGGACTTTAATACCGGTCTGCGCACAGCTCCACCGTTAGCCTTCCAACCTGATTTTGATTTCGAACATCTCTTGTTCGGTCAACCTGGTTCGACTATAAACCCAAACGCACTCCATTATACTGAGTCTCCTCACTCGATGTCACTAGATCAGACTTCCCCTTTTGGCGGTGGCATGACGGATATGCCCACGAGCCAGCATGTTGAAGATAGTTTTGACTGGCTCACTGGATTCGAGCAGGGCATGTCCTTCAACAATAATCAGCACGAGAATGCAGTTGATGGCTCATCGCCCTCTGCAATGAGCACAACTAGCCAGAGCGGCATTAGTGACGTGATGCTCGATGGTTCAAACAACACCTCCATGCCGGCTGCTACGAGCTCTATCTGGCAGCCTACTCTGATGGGACCTCCACAGCTTGCCAATCCCTTTTCCATGGATATGAGCAGTGGAGTCTTCCCAGATTTGTTAAACGGCGCTCCTGTCTCACCTCAACCCCCGGCCCAAAAGACAATGAGTGACGTTTACTTTTCGACACCACCGCCTTCTATGAGTTCTTTGAGCCCTTCGACCATGCCGGGACTGACGGCACAGCACATGAATCAAGCCTTGAATTTCGGGCCGAGCCCTGAGACCTCCACGCCTATAGGCGGCGGCCATCAGTCTCACTCACCTGTAGCGACGATCACTGACGCCACAAGAAGCGCTATCGTCGGCGCTCTCTCTCAGTGCGTAGCTATGAATGGCGGCCGCAAATATTCTTTTCCTTCTCCGAATTCACCTATGTCTCCTCAGGTTCAGCCCAGCGATAATTTGCCTGAAATTGCCAAAAACCTGCCGAGCACGCAAGATCTTCAGAGATACGTTGGGAGTTACTTCCAATTTTGTCATCCACATCTGCCATTTTTGCATATACCTACTTTGTCTTTTGATGTGCCTCCCACTACAAGTGGGCGAGCAGGTGCCGTTGGTGGTAGTGGGTGTCTGATCCTATCCATGGCCGCTATTGGGGCGTTGTACGAGCTGGAGCGACCGCAATCACGAGAACTATTCGAAATGGCTAAGAGAATGATTCAATTGTATCTGGAGGAGCGGCGAAAAGCTGACATGCGCAAGGCGGATTTCCGGCGAACACCTGCATCTGATCAAGGTACGCAGGGATCTGACTCTTTTGTTCACACTCCATTATGGCTTGTTCAGGCTATGCTACTGAATGTCGTATATGGTCACAACTGCGGCGATAAAACTGCCAATGATATTGCCTCTACGCATTCTGCAGCGCTAGTAAGTCTTGCTCAGGCGGCTGGCCTGCTCCGGCCCCTTCCGCTGGATTCGGCCGAAATACGGGATATCCAAGCAAACGACGCCGAGGGGAGCTGGAACGGTGGTGTAAAATCCGAGAATGAAGAACAAGCAGAATGGTTGCGGTGGAAGACGATGGAGGAACGCAAGCGAACACTCTATATCATCTTCATACTTTCGAGTCTCTTGGTAACCGCCTACAATCACGCTCCGGCGCTAACTAACTCGGAAATTTTGCTCGATTTGCCTTGTGATGAAGAATTTTTTGCCGCGGAGAGTGCAGCAGCGTTCCAACTAAAAGGCGGCGCTCGAGCTGCTAATCACAACCGGATGACCTTCCATGAAGCGTTGGGGGAGTTACTTCTCACTAACGAAAAACAACAGAAACTAGCTTTCAGCAATAGTCACCAAACATTTGGGCCTACGATAAATATCCATGACATCCCAAAGAGCGAGCTGAAACCAAGCACTCTCGGCTGTTTAGTCCTCATTAATGCATTGCACAATTATATTTGGGAGACACGGCAGCGTCATCATAGCAAGGTCTGGACAAATGAGGAGACTGAGAAGATGCATCGTCATATCGAGCCGGCGTTGAAGGCGTGGCAATCCGCCTGGGCTAGTAACCCACACCATAGCTTGGAAAGACCAAATCCCTTTGGCATGGGTCCATTGTCAGCCGATGCTATTCCCCTACTTGATTTAGCTTATATTCGCCTCTTTGTGAATATGGCACGGACGAAGGAAAGGTTCTGGCAACGCGACTGGGAAGGCCTAGTTGAGGAACTGTCCCGTGGGGCTGAAATTATTCAGCATGCTGAACATTCTCCTGGGTCCAACGCGGAATCGATAACAGACCCTTCGGATGCATCGGCGAGCAGTTCTGTTTTCGTCGATTCCCCGCCCACCCAGTCCTCTTCTCCCGAGTTTGCCGCTGCCAAATTCTCTTCTGGTTTGTCTACTCAGCCACAGTCACAGTCTCCGAATTCCAGCCGAGTTATCTCACGCCGAGAGAAACACCTGCGTAAGGCTGCATTTTATGCCGCCGAGTCACTCTCTATGTCTGATAAGCTAGGAGCGCCATTTGCGGAATTTGCTAGCAGAGATCTTCCAGTGCAGTCTGCCATGTGCTCTTTTGACTGCGCGCAGGTCCTTGCCGAGTGGATTTCAACACTACAAGATCGTGTGGGCAGATACCTGGGCATACTGGGGAAAGATGACGTCGATTTGACTGCGATCCCTGCCGTTATGCTTCTAGAGGAAGAGGATGTGAAGCTTATTGTGAAAATTCAAGAGCTCCTAGGAAATGCCGAGATAAAGATGAGTATGGATTTGGTGAATGGTACCATCAACAACTGCTTCGATCCTCAATTACAGCTAGACGTACTGGGTGGATATTCTGCCAAAATTCTGCGTGTCACAGCCTGCATGCTGGATAAATCGGCCGTGTGGCCAGGTGAGCTGACAAGCCGTCTTCGATTGGCTACCACTAACACGATCTTAGTTCTCAACCTCATGGCGCGATGCCTCGAGACTCACGCTGGGATCGCCCGGACTCGAGCGGAAAAGTCGGTACTAGCCACTGAGTAGTGACGTGTGGAACAACTGTCTCTGAGCCCCTGCTCCTCTCATGTACAGCCCACTGCTATTCATGTTGAGCACTGTCCCTAAAAAANTAGCAATCAGCAATGTGCTGTTTTCTGCTGCTAATTGAGGGATGATTCACATGATGTGACCTTCATGCAACCATCCTCGGGCGCGCCACTACCCTATTATAGCCGGCCCAGTATCAATTATCTGGCTTTGATTTCCAGAAAGTTTCTTGTATTGGTCTATTGGCTGGTGCGATATATTTTACTTGGACCCCACTGCACCCGATTGAGCCCCCTCCTGATCTTCGAGCCATGAAATTATGATCTGGTGTGAGTGATAGCTAGCCGCTTTTATTATGATGCCGCAGCCGGCTCTCCCGATCACATCACACTTTCTCTCCCAAGATCGTTTTACAGCCTTGCGACGCGTTGTTTACCGTGTCTATTTTGTCATGCCTTGTTTGTTTGATTCGGAACTGGTACCTGCCATGCCAATAAGTTTCGGGGCCTGGCAGGAGGTGAATGGGGTGTATAATGCACGATTTTATGATTTAAACGAATCAGAGATTCACTGTATTGACGAGGAATGCCCTTTCTCCAAGGGCGAATGATTTCGAACTGAATCTCAACCGGGCCGGAACATAAGAGGTCATCAAGGGTCCAAAACCGCTTTATGGAATTAATATTTATGGTGCTTTGAAACCCTGAAAATCTACAACGAGAGGTTAGAGTCGGGGTGGAGGATGGGGTAAAATCAGAAATGGGACAATACATATGGACACGCAAAGTAATGTGTATCGCCGGGGCCGGTTCGATATAGTTGGGTGTGGGTGGGACGTCGTTGAGTGAAACTAAGGGACCCTTGGCTTGCTCTTATGGAACAAGCAAAACACCATGTGTTAGCTCGTCACACTGGTCGGAGAATGAATGAGAGACAACGAGACTAGTCTATACTATGGATTAATGGGATGAACCCAGCAATCAAAATAGTCAGGCGGCGCTAGGCAGCCCCTGTGCGCTACAAGACAAGAGGCGGGGTGCCGTGTCTATTGGCAGGTACGAGATCTCTGTAAATAGGGGACGAGGCCAACTTCGTTCTGTTGTTACCCTAAAAGATGAAAAGGGGTTTTTGCAGGACGGGACGAGAGAACACCACAAAATTCGTGGTTTATTTTGGAGTGTTGTACGACTGTTGGAATCATACCCCTTGAGACGGGCTCGAGATGAGCTGTGCGTACTATACATTCGAAGTAGGTAGATAACCACGAAGAAAGGACGTTTAGGAAATGTTGCTATTACATGCACGTTATTCGGTGGTTGTCCTCTGATATTTATATATGAGACGTGTGCCAGAAATCCCTTGCCATTATCTACTATCCAAATCATCCTCTGAGATGGGGTATAAAAGTCCACATGATTGCCTTTCCATTTTTTTTACCCGGGTAATATTAAACGCAAAATACCAGCAATCTGATTGTGATGACGATACGCAAATCGCCAGCGCGTGTGGGAGCACTCTACTGAATATTATATCAAAAGACAGAGTTAATCAACCTTACCCTTCCCCTGGCCCTCCGAATCATTGCCCGCACTCCCACTTCTGCTCGTGCCCGCGCCGCTCGTGGTGACGCAGAAGCTGAAATCGACGACGCCGACCAGCTTGCTCACACTAGCAACGAGGCCTTCGAGGTCATCGCACACAAGCGTGCTGCACACTTGCAGCACCGCAAATTCGGCGTACCCGGCCTGTGCCATGTTGCGAGCGTCGAGGAGGCCGTGAGCGTCGTCGTTAGCGGCGCCGATAGTTGCACAGATGGATTCGAGGTGGCGTGTGAGCTCAAAAGGGCGTGGCACATTTAGGTGAGGCGGTATAGAGTGCCCGGACTGGAGCGCGTTCGAAAGTAACGTTAACGTGCTGATGATACTGTGTTGCGTGGGCGAGATGTCGCCCAGTAGCACAGACAACGCATCACGCCAGGCGTGACTGTTAGCTCCTTCAAACATCGGGTCTGAGTTTGATTTGGGGTCTACCGTAGAGGCATCCAACAAATCCGTGATCGTCATTCCCCTGGTACCTTTCCCCCATCCGCCGATGGTGTAAGACAGAAGTGTTAGATACGAGTTAATGCGGGACGCGCGTTGTATTATATCCTCATACAATTCGCGCGGGAACTTGCCGCCAACCGTCGGTTCCCACTACAGTTAACTCACAAAGTCAGTAATGACTCTTTCAGGGTAAATAGGGGTGGGTTTAAGGATTTTTATATGTTCTCAAGACAAGTTTACCCTAGTAAGGAATTCATGTCTCTTCAAGAGACTTATTACAGGAAAAAATGACTCTAGGGGTGGCTTACGCGTTGGAAGTCGGCATGCTGCTTCAAAGAGGGTAAAAGTAACATCAGCTTGCTGAATAATTTAGTACGATGTTTCGCAAGCTGGTGAGCAGGTGTGCCTTTCACGTTCCTGTCGCCACCTGTACCATTGAGCTTGCTTTTGAGCGTCTCATTGATGGCACTAAAGTAGTTAGCGAGTAGATACAAGGTAACAGCGAGGTCACGACGCAGCCATGTCCGCTCCGTCACAGGTGATGGGAAAATAGTCCAAAAGAAAGCGACTAGGCAGCCAGCCGCTACAATTGCTAGACGATATGGCGCAAGCAAATAGATCCTATAGATAACTATTAGCATACGATAACCTATAGTGTATTAATTACCATGACTCACGGATAGAATGGCTGCCCTGTTGACTCGGATGCTTGAATACCAATCTTGAGTACTTGTAGTTCATACCCGACAATCAGAACTTGTGTTACCAAGCAGAGCACAATAGCGGGGATCAACTGTGGGTATTTTAGCAGGAAGTAAATAGTGAAGGCCTGAAACAGATACAAGAAGACGAAGATACCCGGGACCTTTTCGTCGACAATATACCAAGTGATAAGTGTCATCACGACTGCGACGAGGGTTCCAAGAACCCGACAGAGGAAACCAAAAATCGATTGCCCGGAAGCTATATGCACAGACAATTGTTAGCGTATAGAATTTGCCAAGGGCCGTGGAGGTCAGCAAGGGCAGGACGAACTCTGTGTCATCCCGATGGCAATAATAACCATAGCCCAGACAAGTCGTTGTTCCTGAAAGAACACATGCGTCTGTTCGAGAAACGCAATAATTCCAATGGTCAGGGTGGCACAAGCACAACGGAATCCGAAAGCTGATTCCTCAGACGAGAAGAATTTGGAGATGGTGCGCAATGCGTTGCCTGCACGCTGCCAATGATTCGTTGGCGGTAGATGCTCTGGGTCTCTTTTCAACGCAAAGCTATCACCCATGTAGATAACCGCCATACCCGTGTCGAACAGGTCCGCATCGTTCTCTTGATGCTTGTCTTCCTCGCTAAAAACACTCGTAATCCACTTCCGCAGTACTTTTGGTTTTGGGACTATTAATCGCTTGTGTGCCATTGTGCCGTCAATTACTTTAGAGTCTGCGAATTGAGCAAATCGTAAGACTCCTTCACCCGCTGCTTCCATCTACATCGTGGTCAGTATATATTAGGACCAACTTATAGTATGAGTACGTGCTGCCCGGCGGGGGCGAATGCGACAGTAAGGGATTGGGTTTTGTCTTTAGCGAAGTCGCTTGACTCTTCTTGGGGCACGTGAATGTGAAGGAATTTAGCAAATGCTTACTAAAGTCTCAATGTACAGCAAAACGTAGAGCTGTCCCTGGTCGTGATGATGCCTAGTATCCGTCTGCGGAAACGAAATATCATTCATCTCATCGAGCGATAGATCATTTATTAGGATACCCTTTTCTTTAGCCCAGGCACGAAGGATCGTACTTCTCATACCATGGAAGCACTTAATTTTAGCCCTAAGAACGTCTATGAATCCTGGGTCTCCAGGTCGGATAAGATCACCTCTCGACTCAACGTCAGCATTCATGGCAGACCCCTCAGCATTGTTTTTTTTTAGGCGTCTTGGGACGTGGAAGGATCTCTAGCAACATCCCAGCATGGGACAAGCCCTCGTCAATGGCAATCGAGAGTTTTTCGAACGGCTCATGAAGTTGTTTCATAACCTCGTTCCAGACGCGTTTGTCTTCATTCTTTTCGGCTAGGATCTCGAGAGGCGTCTCCTCAGAGGTCATCCATCCACGTTTTTCAGCTAGCCGCTGAAATATATCGATCACGGTACCAATGCCATGAACCGGTATCATAATACCTCGACACAGTTCCAAAACAGTGCTCAAATCTTTGGCTGACAACTTGGCCCAGGCGATATCTCTTTTAGCAAATGGCAAATCAACGGCTATCTTACTAGTCAGGAGTCTCAAGTTGAACATGGTTTCTTTGATGGCTTTTGCCTCAGCAGTTGATTTCGGTTGAGGCTGAACCTTCTTTTTCTTACCCATCTCCTTCTCTATGCTCGCGTTATCGACTGAGGTCTCGGAATCGCTAAGATGGGTTGCCGCGCAAATATCAGCGGGAACGGCAAACATATCCTCTCTTTCCAAACTCTGAAGGTACGCTTTCTCTTGTTTTATAGCACCTTGGAGAAGCTTTATCAGACCATTTAGCTGAGCGGCCGAAACAGCGCGGCTCGAGACTGGGAGGATGAGGAGGCACGTGGCAGTTGCGACAGCAAAACCAGTCAACATAGCAGTCAATAGTCGTTTCACGATAGATTCCAGGGCAGCATTGCTGGTGATCTGCGTGCTGAAAGTGCACAAAATGTTGGTTACGATTGCGTAAACAATACTTGGAATGTTTAAGCTTGGGAACTTTGCACGGAGGGTATTCACGACCCATATGTTGGCAAACAGCCATACAGCAGACACGGCCGCCTGGCTCGAGTTATAAACAGGGCGGGAACGCGGGTCGTCGGGGACGGTTTGAGTGTGGAGGCGCGCTTGCAATGCTGACCACAGGATCAAAAGAGCGACGGCGGCTCCAATACCCAGGAACAACAGATTAAGTATCAGAGTCTGCACGTACTTTCCGCGGGGGAGAGCGCTGAGTGAGAGCACGGCGACGATGCCTACAAGGTATCCGAAGGTCGAGAATTCTTTCGCCACGGCGTCGGACTGGTAGATAGCCAAACCGATCACGGGTGCAAGGGCGCCCCTACAATGACCATATCAATATCAGACGTTCGCATAAAGGCGACAATACACATGACTCTCTTACTTCAACATAGCTATGACGGTCGGCGCGTCAAGACCTAGCTTGATCACGATGCCCTTGACGAAGCTAGGCCTTGACTGCTGTGGTTGTGGCTGTGGATCCGAGAGCGGCGCATTGTTCGTGTCGGGGATACTATTTTTTCTTGTATGGTCGCCACGACTCTTGTGGTCTCCCTGCTCCTGGTCTTCCCCGTATCCCCTGTCGGCTCGTTCTCGAATGATGTCATCGCGATGTCCAGGTGAGCTGCCAGCCATGATTGGGCTACTCGTGAACGACTGGTGGCTGTGGATGAAAAGGCTGAAAGAAACGGGATTAGTGAAATGAGGAAATGAAATGTCATTAGCACGGAGACATTTCAATATACACGGGCGAATTGAATCAATTAGTTCAATTTAAGAGAAGAAGAAACAATGCTTTCGCGATGAGTACAGTAGAAGGAAACAGGAGCAGCCCCACGAAGATGGGCGAGCTCTCCAGTTTACCGGTAGTCCCTCCCTGTATTGCGCCAAAGGTAGGGGTGTGATAGGCTGTCTGAGTACATAGGTAGTACATAGTTGCCTATCTACCCGTCTGATCTCTAGATACGCGCGTTATTAGATATATACACCTGTGAGTGTGTCTGCGTGGGGAAACTACATATATATATATGTACATCCCTGTATACTTAGGTATAGTGCGTGTAAGTGGTAAGGCCAAGATGATAGGTACCCAGGTAGGGCCTCGGTATTCAGCTGGCAGTGAGCTTATGAGGTGGATACTTTCTGCGATGTGGGTCGGGCATGAGTAAGTGCCCCTACGCGATTCGCCAATCGCCCTTCAGCAATGCTCCTCCTGCCCCACCTTGCCAGCTCTACTGAGAGCGGCGGAAGAGCTGACATCAACCAACATCTTCTTGTTTTCTTGTTGCAACACTTGGCGACTACTTCGTATTCACAGAGCCTCGTCAACAAAGCAATTTGAGGCTGCCTTCTCCACGACGGACCGACGCTAACTTCGATAGTCATTCATTCATATTGCGGCCTTAAATACCTCCTTGATATATTGAATTGTTCGCATCTCTCGATGGTCTGGTCTTGGTCGCCTCCAGTGTGGAGTGGCATCTATCCCATCCCCACATCTACACAGGTACTCTAGGTACACAACCGGATACATATGCTGCACTCTTCCTCCTACTTTCTCTTACCACAGATAGCGTTTTCATCACCCAATCCATGTATGAAATATCAGAAGCAAGCTCCTTGGTTGTGGTTCTAGAACTTTCTCGGTTGCTCAAGCTGTGACCTCGAACTTTCCAGGTGACTCAACTTGCAAGACTCACAGCGCAAGCCCAATTATAGGGAGAGTGATCCTATACCCCATCCTGTATCCGCATCACTTGGGCCGATAGAAAATGGAATTGCTCGCTGAATCAGCTATCTCACGCAATGACCACTTGAAACGCACAAACACGTGGATAATTTTTCAATCGGCGTTATGGCTAAAATATGTTCACCTTAGCTTCGCCTTATTTATTACAATTTCCGAAGCCCCCGAAAACGCGAGGGAGTCGACCCGTGGAGTAATACCCACGTAACTATTATGAGGAGACCAGTCCGCGCACAACGTAGTATAGTTATACATTAGCAGCCGTTCAAGTTTTGCTATGACTATATTCGATGCCTGGGCTGGCCCCATAAGCCCACAGAAAGGAGGTGTGCCTAGACCTCATGTCAATGGCCACATACCGTCCTTGGCCTCGAATTATAGTGAGACTCCTTCCTGTTATGCGTTACTTTCATTTGTATTTCCCGTCTCAGATTTAATCCACTAGGTACGGCTGTGTCTTCAAGATCTACTCGGATACTTTCATGTCACGATATGGGCACGGTGGACCTCCTCTGGGTACCTCGGTGGTCCTTTGCCTGTGATGTTTTCTCACTCCATGGTAGATAACAATCTGAATCCCGAGGCTTGACCTCGACGGGCCAACGGGCCAATATGAGATTCGAGATTAGGCGCCAAGGTGTCATCCTTTTTGAATAATGGCCTCTCTTCGGTGATACCATGCAGTGTTCTCGCATACTCAGACGGGGCCGTCCTCCTATAATGCCTCAGCTGAACTCTACGAAAATTCTTAGGAACGATGAGTCGTTGTTGTCTGCTCGGCATAGAGACCCGAATAAGTGATTTCGGCCTTGGTAGAGCGAACGGCTGACTTGGAGGTTGATGCTCTAAATTTTTGTTCACGAATGGCTTGGCTGTGACCTTTGCCTACACTTGCTGAATTTTCGCGTTCGCATAATCTTTTGTTATTTTGAAGGCCAATCTTAGATCCGTTGCCTTCTGCTAGCATGCTTGACTTGCTTTTTTTTTTACATAGGTCTTTCAAAGACCTTTTTATTATCACACACTCTAGTTCCTTTGAGTAACGAAAACGAAGAGGGAAAGAAGTCAACTCCCAACACTATTATGCTCCGTTTAAACACAATTGTGTACTTCATCGTCTAATCGTCGTCATCTATTATGTAGGACCTCTCATCCTCTATAATCCGATATTTTCCTCTTTTCTTTTCTTGGTATTTTGTCAACCTTCAAAATAACGAAAGACGCCGGGATCATTAAACAAAGCAAACTCTGAGTGCGAGTTATCATTCCTCTATTACCCTTAGATAATAACTTACACGAAATATCAAAATTCATTAGGTGATAGATAGATGTCAAGGAGCCAGTGGCATTGCAGTAGCATTATAGTAAACTATACCCTCTCGAGTAAGTACTGTCAGCATTATTAAAAGAGAAGAACTAGAAGTATTAAGCAGATGAGATACTAGGGCAGGAGAACGATTAACAGAGTGAAGAAGAGGTTACCGATAATCGTGGGGATAACTCATGCAACGATATCGGCAGTCATGATACCATCTTTACTATCACCATTAATAGCACCATTTCAGATACTTAGAGGTTACATACGATGATTTTGTGCGAGATTGAAGTCTAATACATGTGCTGAGAAGTCACACCTTGTGCGTCTTTCAAGGACTTGAATACCTCTCACACCCACACCCAATTCGTCTGTATGATTATAACGTAATCGAAGATCAAGAGTACTTCGTCAGTGGCACTAAACTTTAGTTCCTAACGTGTAAGCCTATACACAATAACAAGAAATAGTTTGTTTTATGTACTGTTCATAATTTCATACCTTCTCTTCTATTCATAAATGACATGTAACCCGCGATAAAAATACACTTATTGGCTAGTATCAACAACATATCGTCCAGCGATCTTACCCGCCTCCATCAAATCAAAGACTTCCTGTAGTTTGCTTAGACCAACAACCTTGTAAGGGGCCTTGATGAGTCCCCGACGGAAGAAGTCGATAGCCTCAGCGGTATCTTGGCGGTTACCCACATAGCTTCCCTTGATGTTGATCATGCTATCTATTCGTTAGTGATCCTTGTTCCTTGTACTGCCTAGCGGCGTTGGGGAGTGTGGGGAAGGATTGGGGAAAGTGGAAAGGGGAACATACCGAGTGACAGTATCGAAAACGGGAGCCTTCAAGAAGGCATTGGCGGGCAGACCAACGCAGACAATAGTACCATGCGAGCGGACATACTCGCTGGCCTGCTGGAAGGGCTTTTCGGTGACGGCAAGCAGCAGCACGGCATGGGGACCGTAGCCCTCAGGAGTGGCCTTCTTGACATCCTCGACGAGGTTCTTGCTGGTGGTGAAGTCAACGTAGGTCGTGGCGCCGAGCTCCTTGCACATCTTCTCCTTCTCGGCACCACCATCAATAGCGATGGCGTGCAGGCCCATGGCGCGCGCGTACTGCAAGGCCATGCTGCCGAGACCACCACCAGCGCCAACGATGGCCACAAACTCGCCGGGGCGTGCGCCCGACTCCTTTAGACCCTTGTATACGGTCAGACCGGCGCATAGAATTGGCGCGATCGCTTCCAGGTCACATTCCTTTGGTATCCGCGCCACGTGCGCGGCCTTGCCAATGGCGTATTGCTGGAAGCTGCCGTCGACTGTGTAACCAGAAAGGTCGGGTTTAGGGCACAGGGGCTTTTCACATGTTAGTGTACCATTCAACCATCTTCTTTGTCTTCTGTAATCTGTTTTGACATACCTCGTTGGCTGTCCGGCAGAAAGAGCAGCTGAGGCACGATCCATTGAGCCACTTGATACCAGCGTAATCTCCGATCTGAATGTCGTTTACGAGCTCGCCGCGCGCGACGACGACTCCGGCGCCCTCGTGGCCACCGACGAGGGGAATCTTGGTAGCCAAAGGCCAGTCACCCTTGACAGCATGCAAGTCTGTGTGGCAAACACCCGAGTACTTGATGTTGATAAGAACCTCATCTGGGCCGGGTTTGGGTACAGGGATCTTCTTATGCACGACGGCTGCGGGTGATGTTAGCATATGACTTCTCAGGAGGGCAAAGGTGATGGCGGTACATACTGCCACCTGTCTTCTCCAGAACCTGGGCCCATTGCTCTGTTGGGATTTGAAATGACATGGTGTTTGTTTGGAGGATGGAAGGTTACTTCTATTCGTCTGAAAGAGAAATTGAGGATACTATGAAGAAAGGGGTATCGCTGTTGTGTAGATGCTTGTGGTCTGATTCATGATAAACTCAATGCTACCGTGCAAGCATCAGCCCTATATATACTGCGAGAGAAGCGTCATACATTTGATAGACTTGGCCATCTCTTGAATACTTGTTACACGAAAGACATAATACCCCTCACGCTACTGTCGAAACAGGTGGCTAGACAACTAGTCTACAGGGTGACGATCAACATGTTGTTCTTTAGATCGCGTGGCTCTCTCGCCCCGCTGCGGCGTATTTACTAGACTGGGTTTTGACCAACCGTTAAAGGTCTCCTTGACTGCTATTTCAACCCGGTCACACATGGTGGCGGGGGTACGAGGATCCAGGGGCGAAATAAATGCACCCGATAACGGTATGCCGGTGCTATGGGGTGCATTGCTTATGCCCGGAGCCCTAGAGGCACCTGGTAACATCCCACCGGAATGTGCTTTTGGTGCGGAATCAGCAGTCAGTCTACTGAGCGAGAATAGGCACAAGAGATGCGATTCAGCGCGGAAATGCCCGTGCTATAGGCGGCCCCCGCTCATAATACTACGTTCACGCTATCGTGACGCGAAAGTCCCCGAATCGGCCCACTATGACGGTGACGATGCTTACGCGCCTAAAACCCCCGCGAGCGCCGGTTCTACGACATCTGGGATAGTGTATAGTTGGAATGTGTAATTCTGTACACTATATTTTAATGCAGGCGGCATGCACCCATCGTGTCGTGTGGCGCTCGGTAGAACGGAAGAAGAAAGAAATTCCAGATCTAGAACCACCGAATCCTCTTGAGGCTTAACGAATCCCCAGCCAGTCCCTGGCGCGTGCTCGTTTATCTTAATGCAGACTATTGGAGAAATGCGACGCTACGTCTGACAAAAAGTAGGTCCAGGCGAACGGATTTTGCTGAAAGATGGTTCTGCCCCAGTCATGCTGCCCCCCAGCACTGCCCCAGGTTGGGGATCAATATGAACCTTGAACCTTGAGCCTGCCCTGAACCCCTCGATTGTTACTAAAGAGATAGCCTCGAGACGATCTTCGAGCTATCTCGGTGCAATGGATTGACAAGAGGCTACGATTGGTCTGTCGAGCCGGTATGGGGTCGTGTTTGACTAGGAGCAACGGAAGGAATCTATTTCCCCAAACTCCCCCAACATCCCCGCATTAGATGTACCAACATTTGATGATACCTTCGTTGTAAATCCGGGGAAGTGAACCGGTGTCATGATATGACTGATTATATTATTAGTACGTTTTGTCTAATCCATCAATAAGCCGTCTGTCCGGCCTGAAACACCAAGAATATGCATTTCTCCCTTCGCCTAAATCTAGATAGTATTTTCTTTTTTCGTTTCGTAAATTGGTAGCCACATCCGTACTTCCTAACCATCTAGGGTTTGATGCAACACGTTCACCCGATAACTTTCGCTGCGCACCATCAGTTCCTCATGTGAGCCCTTCTCCACACACCGACCATCTTCGATCATGAAGATTACATCGGCGCGGCGGATCGTGTGTAGGCGGTGCGCGATGGCTACGACGGTGATACCCCGCGTCGCCTTCTCTAACCCGTCTTGGAGCAGCCGCTCGGATTCAGCATCTAGAGCGCTCGTCGACTCGTCGAGAAGTAAGAGTCTTGGTTTTCGCACGAGAGCTCGAGCGATCGAAAGCCGCTGTCGTTGACCGCCAGAGAGCTGTCCACCGTTGTTTCCACACTGCGTGTCGTACCCATCAGGCAAAGAAATGATTGTGTCGTGTATATTAGCCAGCTTGCAAGCCTCTTCGATATCGGCATCCGACGGCTGGACTCCTGGCCGGGCTCCGAGGGCTATGTTGAAGCGAATGCTCCCTTCAAAGAGCACACTGTCTTGTGGAACGAGTCCGATATCGTCTCGGAATACGGGCTCCTTCTTAGCGTTGATATCGAATCCTCCAACCTCAATGGTACCAGACTCGATACTATACATGCGCTCCAACAGCGATATGACGGTTGACTTTCCAGCTCCACTAGGCCCAACTAGGGCACAGAATTGTCCCGGCACGATATCGATGTTGAGACCCTTGAGGATTTGGCGGTTAGGTCGAGCTGGGTAAGAGAAATTGACTTGTTTGAATTTGACAGAAAGGCCTTGCCCTGGCATGGATGATAATGTCTTTGACTCGACCATTGCCTCCGGGTCGTTTCCGTATGATGTTTTGTCTGCTGTTTTTGATGATCCGAGGTCGATAAGATCACAGATACGCCCCACGGCCCGACCTGCCCGGGTGATTTCTGGCGCGAGAGTGAAGAGTTGGCCCCAGAGCTGGGCACTCACGAGGAGTGAGATAAGTACAATGAAGAATTCCTTCTGCGAATACAAGCCTGAAACGATTTGCATTGATCCCCACCAATAAACAAGTGCATAAAGGAGATTTGAGATGCTCATAGACAAGGCGAGGAAGACGTTGGAGTAGACGATAGAGCGCGCCACCTCCTTACGGGGTGCTTCAAGGGAACGCTGATACGTTCCTAAGATCTCTTGCTCCAAGGAAAGGGCAGCGACGGTCTTGATAGAGTTGACAGCTTCGACAGATATGCCGACTGATTTCTCAAAGGCTTTGCCATGCTTTTCGTCGAATCGGGCGACAATCCACAATTTCATAAAGCCTGAGCCAAGCATGAGAGGCACGACGGCGAGACACACGACGGCAATCTTCCAAGCGACGATATGTGCTAAAATGATCGCACCAATGAAGTTAACCACGATAGAAAACATAGTTCCGATGATGGATCCTGTCAGGCTTCCGATAGCGGCTGTATCGCTTGTAATAAATGAGAGTAATGACGATGGCGTTCTATTCTCCGATTGATGCCACTGAAGGTCTTGTTCGAACAAGGAGCGGAAAGACAAAACTCTGATAACGTATAAGACCTTTTCGGCCACCAGACCGAACATCGACCAACTAGTTCCATTGGCGAAGAACTCGATGATAGCGAGAACAAAATAAAGAAGACCAAACAGGCTACCTGCGGCAAGAATCGCTTGCTCGGTGTTGCAAGGGCTTAGGGCTGAAATTGTGTTACCAAAGATTAACGCTGAACCGAGATATGTACCACCAACAAGGAGTGATCCAAAGAAGGCGACAAAAACCCATAATAAATGAGGCCGCGTGAGCGATCCCATTCTTTTCATGATCGACCAGGCCGGTTGTTTAGGTTCCTTCTCTGCTAGATCCGTGGCTGTCACTTCTTGCTTGGTATGTTCGGCTATATCGGCTGCCTCATCATCGGCTTGGGAGCTAACTTTTCTGTCTAGCTCAAGTGACAGTTTGCTTGCTTGCGTAGTACTAATACTTGAGGTCTCAGATCCCATATTCTGTAGCCTCACTAAAGCAGCGTAGTCCGCGTCCTTCGCGATGAGATCGTTATGGTTGCCTTGTTCGATGACTCTGCCATTGCGCATAACGACAATCTTGTGGGCATTCTTAACAGTGGCAAGGCGATGTGCGATTGATATTACGGTTCTCCCTTCAGAAGCTTTCTCGATAGCGGCCTGGATTCGTTGCTCGCTAGCGGAGTCAAGGGAGGAGGTCGCCTCATCTAGAACCAAGATCCTCGGATCCTTTACTAGGGCTCTAGCAAGTGCCACTCTCTGCTTTTGGCCGCCACTAAGTAAATCCCCATTAGGTCCAACGGTCGTGCCAAGTCCGAATTCAAGTGTACCTAGGAAAACGCCAGCATCTGCCAGGTCTGCGGCGCGCAAGATCATCCGAGCGATTTCGACCATCTCGCTACCATAGGGTTCTGCCGCTGTAA
Source organism: Xylaria multiplex (assembly GCA_011057905.1). Taxonomy (NCBI): domain Eukaryota; kingdom Fungi; phylum Ascomycota; class Sordariomycetes; order Xylariales; family Xylariaceae; genus Xylaria; species Xylaria multiplex. The sequence goes on along the minus strand of WUBL01000207.1, from coordinate 38,255 downwards.
CAATATCCTTGCCACCGCGTACAGCTCCCGCGACCTGAGATAACTGGTCACCGAGCACAATTGGTTGGAATACTGTGTGCTCTGGACGAGATGAGTTGACCAAGCCGAGAGCGATGTTCTCGAGGACTGAACGATTCAATAACATAGGGTCTTGTTGGACGAGGCCGATGTAACTCCTTAGCTGACGCACGTTGATATCTCGGATATTTCGTCCATCCAGAAACAGATCACCACGGTCAGTATCATATAATCGAGTGAGAAGCCCAGCAACAGTGGACTTTCCACTGCCAGACAACCCCACGATTGCTGTGGTTTTCCCGGCAGGGAATTGTAGGGACACATCTTGGATGACTGGGACATCGGGCCTAGAAGGATATGTGAATGCTACATTATCCAGCCGAACATCTCCCTCAAATACTCTGGGTGGCTGTGCTGACTCGTCGCTTGTGTCATCGATTGTGCCATCAATCCTAGACTGGCGGTCTATATCCGTCTTAAGCTTTTCCATAGCCGCTGCAGCGGAGCTGAATATCTGCAAGTATGGTGAAACTTGACTAATCACGATAGAAGCTATGTATTAATTAGCATGAGTTGATAAGTGGTAGATAGAATATTCTTACCGTCAACAAGAATGAATATAATAGTGTAAATCGACCCTACGGACGTTCCTTCGATGCGACCTGCAACGACATCTGCAATCGTGATACTTCCCTGCCAGTATGCAAGACCACAAGCGGCGAAGGCAATGAAGTATAGAAGACCAGATTGAATAGCGACTGCGACGGCCTTTTTGATCCCCTCTTTCTTAGCTGAGTTGAGCTTATCAGCAAACTTCGCTTCAAGTCTATCATTGGCCCTGAATGCATGGACAACCATAACATTAGATAAACTCTCGAGGGCAATTGAAGAGGCAGAGGCAATATGTTCCGATGCACTCGTAGCGTATTTTCCAACGTAGTGACCGCCACCAAATGTCATTATAAGGAACGCAGGAACAAGAGACACAAGAATGCCAGCAAGCTTTGGTCCCTTGATGAAAGCGATGATGTAAGAGGTGATGAAGAGCGACACAACTCCCAGGTATACGCCAACCTTCTCCGAAGTTCCATTCTTGATAGTTGTGATGTCGGCACTTAGTCGCGATGAGACCTCCCCAGCTGGTAATTTATCGAAGAAGGAGACTTCCTGTCGTAGCAGTGACTTGAAGTACTTCTCTCGAAGTCGATGCGCAAGCCTCTCACCGAACAGATTCCAGCACACGCCATATATGTAGATAAGTGCGAATTGGGCCAATGCGGTAGCAACGACAAGAACGACTTTCTGGTTGATGGCCGCCTGGTATTCCTCGGGCGATTGTGACCCTGTCGCCCCATCGGCCGCACACGAAGCACCATTGAGATCATCGACAAGTTGTCCAAAGAGGATTCCGAGAATAGGGAACGGTATACCAGCACCAACAGACGATATGGCGCCAACTATGAGTAGTGTATAATCGAGAACGGTGGGCTCGGCATAATTGAGCAAGTAGAAATAGCGGAAGATGCTGCCGGCGATCTTTGGAAGTGTTAGAAACTAAGAGGGTATTATTCTATTCACATAATAAAAAAAAACGTACTCTTGATGCGATTGAGGGCTTGGAATCCTTTGTGTCATTTGCATTCCCAGTGTTGGTAACCGGTTCGAGGTCCGAAGACTCATTACCAGCTTTTTGGCCTGATGATGAATTGGCACCCATCTTGGTTAACAAGTACCACCGCTTCCTACGATTCTTCACCGGCTGCGGGAGAAGGGACAAGAAGATCTAGGGAGGAGCGGATATCGACATGATAAAAAGATCTTAAGCATAGTAAAATTTGCCAGGTTGTCATGCAGCAACTTTAGCAGCAACCAGAGCGATGTCCTACCCCATGGCTACCCACATACTACGATGGGCCTATGAATGGACACAAGCATGCAATACCAAATGTCGAAGCGGATCCCGACGTATTTTATTTTACTCAATAGTACGGATATGGTCTACAGAGTGGGATTATTGGAGACGACGGTGCCAATGCTAGGTGCACGGATGAAAGTAGCAAGCCGGGCAGGCCTTTTGTCCACCAGGCTATATGCGTACAGTAGTAACTAACTCTTTAGTATCACGATGTAACCCATACCTACCGAGCCCACTAGGTACAAAGCTGTACTTTAGAAACTCGAGGTAGGCGAGGAGGGAGGGTTTGCCGCCGAAAGCGGGCGGGGACGCGATGAAGACGAGGGCCACAGCACTAAGGGAGGTTGTTAGGAGATTGGACAAGGACCAAGCATAGACGGACTTGGCGTGCAGAATCAGCGGATCTGATAAGATAATTTTAAGGGCACACAGGTTTTACCCTACAGCACAGTGTAACGCACAGTGATGTATACAAGCGGTACTTGAGCCCGAGCAGAACCCGAGCAATGGCTGACCTGACCCGAGGAGTGGTCGACCCGAGGAATGATTGAGATGTGTCCCTTGGCGCATTAACCTGAGTTATCTGATGGCGCTAGTCTGAAAGGGGCTTCGACCGATGACAAGCGTTTCGCCTGGTGGCTGAGGCTTGAGGCTTTTCCTGACAGGCCAGCTGACAGAAGCCAGCTGACTGTAGCTTTAAGCCTCGGAATGCCCGTGACATTGACGGATATCGAAGTGTCGGTTGTTTCTTCCATATTGCAGTCTATTTATCAAGCCATTCGTGTATATAGGTCTACAGTATAGTATGACCTAAGGCAGAACTGAGGTTAGATTTCGGGAAACATCAAAAACTACCTTATAAAGCCGAGAGGGATGTCTCATGCCCAGCCTGAATCACCCATCCTGAATCCCACGTCTCCACCATTTCTAATAGATCGACCCCATCTGCTGACACGTCAGTGTGACTGACCCCCGTGCTGTAGGCAGCGCGCGCAAGAGATTTATTAATATCTTCTTGGGGCCCTGTCGCCTCTATTTTATTCACAATGTCCCAAGTTCACCGACGTGCCGTGACGTCTATTAACATGCAAGAGTTCAGCGGCAGCCGTAGTAGCAGCAGCCAGGCACCATTGCTTAGCTCTGTCTCTAACAGTAGTGATGATGGCTACGATGATGATACGAGGACCACCTATGGATCCACCTCGGGGAAGAACGACTCCAACCTCTCAATAAACTCTCCGAGTGATGATGATGGTGATGATGAAGATGATGAAGATGATGAAGCCGAAGAGCTCGATGCCTCCACCCAAGGAGGTGTTCAGCAAGCAGATGCAATCAATCAGGTCTGGTCGAAAGCTACACTGGTGACAGCATATTTATTGTACGCTGACAAAGTTCCGATGCGTGTACCGGCCCATGGTTGACAATTTTGCAGTATCTTTCTGTGTTCTTTCGCCAACGCCCTGCAGTGGCAGGTTATCGTTAACCTGATGCCGTTTGTTGTTAGCGAGTTCCGATCCCATTCGTTAATTCCCACCATCGCCATTGTTTCGAATATTCTAAGTGGCGTGCTAAAGCTCCCAGTAGCCAAGGTCATCGACTCCTGGGGTCGCCCCCAGGGTTTCGCATCAATGACCGTTCTTGCCGCCGTAGGGTTGTTGCTTATGTCTCTTTGTCGGAACGTCGAAACCTACGCGGCTGCACAGGTTGGTGCCACTGAAGAAAATCTCAAAGTCTACCGTGCTCATTATTATTGCAGGTCTTATATCAAGTAGGCATTAGCGGTTTCACGTACATTCTCGATATTATTATTGCCGACACTTCCTCGTTGAAGAACCGATCCCTTGCTCTAGCCTTTAGTTCCACTCCATATCTCGTTACTACCTTTATCGGCCCAGTCATCGCCAGTGCTTTTGCCGATGACAGCCGTTGGAGATGGGCGTTTGGCGCCTCATCTGCCTCCCTTATGTTGCTATCTCTCCCACTCTTCCATATCCTTATCTTGAATATGAGAAAGGCGAAGAAATTAGGGTTGCTCCAAAAGGCTGCCAAGCCAGAGCCTTGGACAGCAAGAAAAATTTATCATTATCTCATTGAATTCGATGGTAAGGTGCCGGAGTTTTTTTGNGTTTCCGTGAATAGAGCTAATATGTGTAGCTATTGGAATGTTATTACTCAGCGTTGGAATGGCGTTGATACTGGTCCCATTTTCTCTCACGAGCAAATCTACCTCTAAAACCAGCCTCAATGCGTACACCGGTACTCTTCTGCTAGGGTTTGCATTCGTGATTGCATTTGGTTATCACGAAAGAAGAATCAGTAAACCGTTCATAAAGTTCTCCCTTTTAGCTTCTCGTAACGTTGCCGGAGCATGTCTATTGTCCGTGACGATTTTTGTCGCCTACTTTGCTTGGGATGGCTACTATACCTCCTATCTTCAGGTAGTTCATGGCCTAAGTATCACTGAAGCTGGGTATATCGGCCAAATTTACAGCATCGGGGCTTCTATATGGGGAGTGGTGGTGGGCTACTTGATCCGCAAATCCGACCGCTTTAAATGGCTCGCCGTGGTAGCTCTACCTGTGCATATTATCGGGGGTGCGCTTATGATTATTTTTCGGCGACCTGACACCCATATCGCATGGGTTATTATGTGCCAGATACTTCTAACCATTGGCGGGAGCACGCTTGTCGTTTGCGAACAAATGGCTGTTATGGCGGTTGCCAACCATGCAGAGCTTGCCTCTACTATGGCCATTTTATCCTTAGCTACATACATCGGGTCGGCGATGGGTAGTTCGCTCAGCGGCGCAATCTGGAACTCCACCCTTCCCGGGGCTCTTGCGGAGCTACTCCCAGAGTTAAGTCCCGTTGAGCTGGGTGCCATTGCTTCTGATTTGAAAAAGCAACTGAGCTATCCCATGGGGGACTCTACTCGCACAGCGATTATTACCGCTTATGCAGAGTCACAAGCTCGCATGTGCATAGTTGGTACACTAGCATCACTCCTAGAGATCGGGGCAGTCATGCTATGGAGAGACAGTCGACTCAGTCAATCTAAACAGGTCAAGGGAACGGTGCTCTGAAAAGCTCTGAAAATTTTGCTTATTGATAGAAAACAGAAATATAGACATATCACATAGACGAATATTATACTCTATTATCCAAGTCGTTCTCCCCGTTAGCTTAATTCCATCATCATCATCACCGTGTAGCAAAAGAATACCTTGGATTTAGTAATAGGAACTGGGATAATCTGATGATGAAGTATTCAAGCTGACTAAGTAAGTACTTGAAAGTACAATACGATGATGTCCACCGTCGCCCTTCATCGGCTTGCACTGTCCGATCTCGCACTCTCCTGGTCTCCCAGCACCCTGTAGTGTTATGTACCACTAATGTCACTGATCCGAAGTAATCTTATCTGATCCGATGATTAAAATTTGGTCGCGACCCACCCATCATCTCGTCCCCTACAACCTATATAGTCGATATCCCCGGCAGTCAGTCACACCAGTCTAGGTCCAGCTTTTCGGGTGAAAATTCACCATTCCCGAATCCCAGCAAGAACCTGGCGTTGGTGTAGCTCTTACCTAACTTTTTTCTAGAATAGTTCTAGTCTAGCATGCTCTTTGGTGGCCAAAGCTAATAGACTAGTAATACCAATGAAACCACCACCTTCGCCTATGCGGTCAATTCTCCCAAGTTACTTCGTTCAAGTTCCGTTCGTATACGTAGCCCGAAGTAAACCGTCGACTTGCGGGTCTCGATATGTCACCATTCAGCTACCAATCTCGGCCTAGCTCGAGCGAGTCGTCCCATGTGAGATCTAGTGTAGGCAGTCTATTGTAGGCCCGCATTACTTAGTATTCACGTTATGGCGCGTCCCTATTTACCGGGACTTTGCCTGTCCGAGTTCTGTGATGCTGAGAGGAGGCCCAGTGGAGCGCAGACTAGAGAGAAAAGTCCCTCTTTCGCGTCATGCCTGAAAAAGCTCACTAGGCCATAGGGCTATTCTTTAATATTGAGACCCTTCTAGAGGCTCATATACGGCCTTGGTCCCGGGAGAGTGACCTTTCTACTCCTCTTTGAACAGGACCGGACAAAATGACCACGCAAGAAGTTTTCCAACCGCTTTCACATCACCAGTCCCAATCTCAGGGACAGAATCCATCACTTTTATATGGTCCCGTCGACCCCCCATTAGTAGATTTGACGCTGGGTGAGCTTCTAGATCTACAATGTCAACACCACGGAACCCAAGAGTGCATAGTGACGCCATGGACGGGCGCCAGGTGGACATACAATGAGCTCAATCAACAGAGCTCTCAGTTGGCGAGAGCATTAATGTCAATTGGCATCAGCGCCGGCGACCGCGTGGGAATAATGGCTGGGAACTGTGAGCAGTATGCTGCCGTCTTTTTTNGCCGTGGCCCGTATTGGTGCCATACTAGTCATTCTCAATAACACTTACACACCGACTGAAGCTCAATACGCTCTGAAATTTTCAGGTAATTATGTCCAAGCTGCGCTTGGGGACCGTAGCTAATATGAGTTTCAGATTGCAAGGTTTTTTTCACGACAAAGAAGATTGGCAAGGTGGATAACTCGACGCTCCTTGTAGAGCTGGCAGCTCAGAAACAACGCCCCGATGTGGTGATTTTGAGGGGGGATTCAGGATCCTATCCAACATACAACGACCTCATCAAGCAGGGTCGGAGAATGAGCAACGATAAATTGTATCAAAATGGCCGAAAAGTTCTCGCCCATAATGTCTGCAACCTCCAATTCACTAGCGGAACGACCGGGCTACCGAAGGCGGCCATGCTAACACACCACAACATCGTAAACAACGCTCGTTTCATCGGAGATCGTATGCGTCTTACGCCGGATGATATCTTATGCTGCCCACCACCACTTTTCCACTGCTTTGGCCTTGTTCTGGGTTTGATGGCCGTCGTTACTCACGGAGCTAAGATCGTCTACCCGGAAGAGACCTTCGATCCCGCGGCCGTGCTCCGCGCTATCTCCGACGAAAGATGCACAGCTGTCCACGGTGTGCCGGCCATGTTTGACACGCTATTCAGCCTGCCAACGCCACCTGGTTTTAACTGCGATAGCCTGAGAACAGGCATCATTGCGGGCGCCCCTGTTCCTCGGTATTTGATGGAGCTACTGATCTCGCGCTTCGGCATGACTGAGTTCACAAGCAGCTATGGCCTGACGGAAGCCTCGCCCACGTGCTTCAACGCTTTCACTGACGACGCTATTGATAAGCGGCTCACTACCGTCGGGACACTAATGCCGCATGCGCGCGCCAAGATCGTCGACCACCAGGGTAACATCGTCCCAGTAGGCGCACGCGGCGAGCTCTGCATTGCTGGGTATCAACTACAGTCAGGTTACTGGAACAACTCAGAGAAGACGGCCGAGGTGATGATCCGTGACGAGGCAGGGGTGCTCTGGCTCCATACGGGCGATGAGGCTGTGTTTGACGACCAGGGTTACTGCACCATCACGGGCCGCTTCAAAGACATCATTATCCGCGGCGGCGAAAACATATATCCCCTCGAGATCGAAGAGCGGCTTATGGCGCACTCAGACATATCGCGCGCCATTGTCACGGGTGTGAAGGACGCGCATTACGGCGAGGCCGTCGCCGCGTTCCTACAGAGCGAGAGGCAAGCTGACAAACGCCCCACGGATCAGCAGATCAAAGAATGGGTACAGTTGAAGCTAGGCAGGCATAAGGCACCCGCGCATATCTTCTGGCTTGGCGAGAATGGCGTCCCTGCCAATGTGCCCCTGACGGGAAGCGGCAAAGTGAAGAAGTTCGAAATGGCGCGTTTTGGCGATGAGGTCTTGAGAAAGCAGCGTCTTGAGAAGCTTTAAGTAGCATCCCCCACGGTAGAATTATATAGAGGAGATTGGTTATAGGGAGGCGTTCAAAATTTATCGTTTAGGAGGATGATTTTAATCATTGTGTCTAAGCGCCTCTACGGCTATTTTATCTGATAGAGATAGAGTGCATACCATAACAACTTATTGTAGTGCCAAAAGCGTATAGTTCTGCTCTTAGAACAGGGAGACTATTCCTCGTTCTTATTCGTAATTAATGGGTACAGCAGTTGTTTTATCTACGCTTCGCATATACATGTTTAACCCTTTAATACATTTTCTGTCGATACTCATCCTTTTCCTTCTCTTCCGTGTTACTCTCCTTTTTCGTCTCCCTTCCTTATTTATGCCTAAAAGCAACGCCAAACCTATTGTCGTTATAATTCACCTTTGAAGGTTTGGCGCATGCTGCGTTATAATTCTCGTGGTAAACGTACCAAATATCAAGGCGTAATGCGAGGTGTGGGCGAAGGTTTGTCACTAACTTCTACGTGTATAGAAATATAGTAATCAAGATATATAGGTTTAAACCGACTAGATCACACAAGGCAAAGAGACTAAGAGTCAGGCACGAGAGAATGCAATGCAAACCGTAAGGGTATAGACGATCTTAGAGTGAGCAATATTCGTGGGGTCCATAGCGTTGATCAAATTGATTTGAGTAGCTTCGCTGACGGATGGTGTAGCGGAGTTGGGCCTGAGAGTTGTTAATATAAGAGAGGATTAATTTATTAGGGCCGAGGATGGTGGTAATCATTATCTCCATCACTAGAAGAAATTTGGGCTTGCTTGTATCAAAAGAGGGTAAAAACTTGCAGCAGCATGCCTGAAATACGAGACGCCAATCTGTGTCGCCAATCTGTGTCTTCTCTTCATGGGTTGTTATTCTGAGCCTCATCAGGAATGACAACCTATACGGGCCAAAGCTTGACGCACGATTGCTCTCCCATAGGCTGTTATCTTGAATGTTTCGGAAACAGGACTGGAGTTATCGGCCTATATGTACACAAATATACCAGCAACCGGAGTCTAGGAATGCCGACCCACTCTACTCATTGCAATCAGTCCTGCAGCCATGTCTCATACTAAGACAAGGGCTGAATGAGCTAAATGAGCCGAACTAGTCGGGTTCCAACACTGAGACATCGAGTGTTTCCTATATTGGAGTTTGAGACATTGGGGGTTAGCAGTGTACATGTGACGTAATCAATGCTCAGGAATTCAACGACAGTCATTCTTTTGCCTCATATAATTCATAACTATTAATACGTGCCCTTAGGTAAGTTGAGGGTACTAGGGCATTTAAATCAATTACACTTTTGTGAGTGACATGAACTTGGATATAGATATAACACAAATACTTATTGTCGTGCGAGGGGCTATAACTAAACAAATGATCTCTGCCAACTGTATATAAAACGCCGTTTCCGTCTCGGAAGGCATGACGGGAAGTCTTTTGGAAGTCTCCAGCAGGACTTTCCATATTCTTAACTAAGCGGCTAATATTCACAAGATTCGGCAATGCTGCAAGAAAATAGATATATCTGGATGCCTCTGCCCTGGACATATACATGCCAACTGTTAAGCACATCAGAGTCGCTTTGTGATCTCACTGCCTTCTCTTTTCAGAACCGGTGCCAAGGTCTATGCCCATCATTAATTAGTCATCGTCGCTCAAATCCATATCAAGTGAGCCGGTGTCGCTTCCGTACTGATCTTCTCCAACGTCACATTTGGCTTGCTCCTTCAGCACGTCCTCCGCACGTTCGTTGCGAACACACTGCAGTACAATCTGGCAGTCCATCAGATCCGATACTTCACGAATGCTCATGAGCCCTTCAATAAATGTCTCCTCCACGTCGAAGTTATATAGCCGGTCCATAAGCAAGTCTTCAAGAAGATGATGTTCGCAGCGGCGGTCTGCCCAGTGCATCATTCCGTATAACAAGTCGTATGTCTTATTAAGGACCTGGTTGATGAGGAGTTTCATCATGAGAGTAGGGATTCTAGTAGGGTTATCATCCATCTGACGCCGGAGGAAATCCTGCTCTCTAGCTGTCAAAGCTGTGGCTCCGCCGAGAAGTTTGTTGTGGATTAGCTGGAGCTCAATCTGTAATGCCTCCAGTTTGTTCATCTTCTTAAGCCCTTGATGCATGTTTCTACCATTCGGATAAAGATGGTTGTGGTGGATGCCGTTGCTAATGTTGTTATTGCTATTGCTCCTGCTAGTGCTGGCGAAACTACCATGATTCATTCGACTGGCCTTCACGATGCGTCCCGCTGCTTTGAATTCGCCAACACTATGGGAGATGCCACCATTGGAGTGCACATTCTTGGTCCTAACCAGGGTTGGAGTGATTTGCAAGGAAACGACGACACTGCCAATGGGACGTGGCCATGTGCGATTTTGGCCGTAGCTAGTTCTTTTGGGCGAGGGCGAGGGTGTCAGAGCCGCTTGCGGAAAGTGAAGTGTTGTTGGGCTCAAGCTGGTGGGGGTGGTAGGAGGCTTGGGGGGCAGATCGGCCTTGCTCGCATCAGGTAGAGTCTTGTATATGGCCAATGACGGCCGTGGCGGGAGGTTGGGCGGTGGTGTGCGCTGCATTGCGAATACTAGTATTGACACTGGCTAGCTTTTTGCTGATTGATCGTGAGGCGGTATATACCTAGGATATTGTTGGTATTGGGATGCAGTTGCGGGTGTAGTTTTGGTGATTTGGGAGCTTCGGAAGAGAGAAGGATGATGAAAAGATTCCCAAAGCTGCGGAACCAACGCTGCTGCCAAGTTCTGTAGTGCGAGTACTTGATTAGATCCTGATATTCCAACTAGAGTTGAGCTTAATAAACCACGGCTCAGATGACGAACAGCAAATTTCCTAGTTGTTGCAAATTAGGGGGTTCGACTGAGAAATATTCTAGGGATGAAGTTTTTGTGGCATTGGGCAGGGGGTTCGAGTGCAACCAGTTGCCAGGAGTTAGTGATACCCTGGGCACCTCTGCTGCCCTCTACGTGGTAACGCCGATGAGGGTTGTGAGATGGCCATTTCCCTCGATTTACTATGTGTAACCGATAGCAATTGCCAACGACCCCGGTAATTATTTTGTCCTTTTTGAAAGATATTTCATTTAATTCAGCCGGAAGGGACACTCACAACATTGAGTCCTAATGTATCCATCTTCTTATTAATGTGCTTGAGGTCAAGAATGTCACGTGTGTTTTTTCATATAGGACAGAAGAGAGGTTCAATATAAGCTGGGTTCCATGGGTAGCTACCAATGTCTTTGTCGATGTGCACAACCCACGAATATTTTTTAGAGTCAAATAAACCTTGCTTCACTGGACAAAGCTCGAGAATCTAATGAATTGAAGTTTGGTTAGAACTATATATGGTACTTGAGAAAATATACTCTAGAGACTAAATTGTTCATTCATAAGTACTGATTCTCACGTCCTTTCTTCATATTGTGCTTTCGTAAACATGTTAGGCACTAAGAACACCAGAAAAAAAAACTGCACTTATCACATCAATAAAGGCCTCTCCTTTGCAAAATTTTATGGACTTGGTGAGGGGGAAAAAAAACGACATTCAGAGTGTTTCATACACTCAAGTACTGCTGTCCTGTGTCTACCTAATATACAAAGATGTTTTCTCTGTTCTGAAGCATGACGTCATTGTTTTATTCATCTATGAGCATATACAGCCCTGCACACAGGTAGGGCATCATACTTTCAATATTCTCGTATCGAGGGAACTTCTCTCTTTCCTTCTATTTGTATGTCTCTCCCTGTCTCATTATTCCTATTTCCTTTTTGCCCCCTTTCTTCTAGGCTAGAGCCTATATACTAGGTAATACTGTTTCATGTTTCTGATACTAGTATATAATGATGTTCGGCGACAAGGGGTATCTGTCTATAAGTACCCAAATTTCCAGGGTACAGTTTACCCACACTGTACTCGGTACTGATAGTAGGTACCTACCTACAGTTTAGTGTAGTGTGTAGAATAATTGCTAAAAAGAGACTAGCTATTGTCCTACAGTAGATGATACCTTACTTGCTGTAGTAGTGATATTGTAATAATAAATAATATTAAAAAAAAAAAAAGGAATACTAAAAATGTGCCGATGTCGGCTGATCATTTTGTTATCAGATCCGAAGAAGCTCCACTCAGCACCTGGGTACATCAGTACATCGAAACAGGGTTAACGGACGCGAGAGAAAAATTATCAGATCTGGCTGGCCGCTGGCCGCTGGCACTGCATCATCATCATCATCATCCACCCCATCCTCCACCCCATCCTCCACCCACCAGCCATTTAAAGTTATCAGATCCGTGTGTGCATGGCTGCCAAGACACCGTCCAACACCTCCTGCCAATCCTTCTTACCTCCCATATGAACGCTTAGCACCGGACTACCATTATATCCTGGTGCATGCCTTAGCGGTGAAAATTTCTGCGGCCCCCTCCGGCTAGACATGTTGGTTTGTCACCTTGGCACGTCAATCGTATCACTCAAAGACGGTACATCCACGATACTTAGTGTACTGCCGAGAGACTTTCCGCCTCCTTGAGACTCTCCAATTATGCTACATCAAGCTTGACGGCGCGGTCGTACAGCAGAGTCAGTTATCTGGGGTGTAGTATTTGGGAAGCTGACAATATTGGGTCAGCGTAGTGACTAGTGGTGGTATAGTGCATGGTAGGCATGGCTCAGAGACACCATGATACTACTGAGCATGAGGAAAGCAGTTGTCCAAGTCCATCAGGGGAGATAGGTTCTCCACTCACGCCTGCTGCCTCGGGAGACACCGGCCGTTCTGTGATGTACGCGTGCGCGGTGACATCGTGATGATTTTCTAGTCGCAAGTTTTTTTCTGGCTTTNAAAAAAGTGAAGAACAGACCTAGGTTACCAATTGAGACCCCTAGTGATCATTACGCATTGATTCCGGCGCGCTTATCTTTCTACACTGTGATAATGGCATCTACTTCAGAAAACGAGCCTCTTCTTAAGCTCCCACACCCATTCCAGACGCCCTATGGCTTGAGCAAGACTTCGCGGACGGCCGAGGCTTCGATCCCATTATTCCAGATCAAACCCCTCAGCACCGACGGCAAGGCCACTACTCCGCTAGAGCCGCTTCACAATGACCAACTCTTCTTCACCGAACCTGTGGATCTCAAGTCGAGCGAGCGACCTCCAGAGTCAAATAACACGCCATGGGGCCGTGCCCGCCGCTCACCCTGTTCAACCTGGGTTTGGGACGGCGAGAAGCCACCTACAGCCGCGCAGGCATGGCTGGCTATCTACACGCTCTTCACACTCCGGCCGTCAATGGAAGGTTTCCGACTCCAATTGACAGGGTCTGGCAAAGAGAGCCTCGCAAAGCAGCTCAAGACCGTGCTACTCGCCATCGACCACCCAATCGCGACGGGCCTCACCGATGAGCTCTTCGTCCCCCGAAGCACCTTCTGGCAGGGCGCTGGGTCACCTTTCGGAGCACGAACAGCATGGATCCCCGAAGACTTGGAAACCATGTCGAAGCCCCTTTCCTCGTATCCCATTACCCCCCTTGAAAACGTTATGACCGCGGAGCCAGGCCAGGTCCTCACCTGGCATCCTAGACGTCCTGCGAAACCGCGACCAGGTTCGGTCATCTATAGCCGCTGGATTCCGCACCTAAGTGAAAACTTTAGTATGGTCGCATTGGATTGGGAGGATCCCGAACACCTCCGCTTGTTCCATGAGTGGCAGAACGACCCGCGCGTCTCGCAGGGCTGGAACGAGACTGGCACCCTCGAGCAACACCGCGAATACCTCCGCAAGCAGCACATGGATCCGCACCAGATCACGATATTAGCGCGATTTGATGACACGCCGTTTGCGTATTTTGAAGTGTACTGGGGCAAGGTGAGCTATTTTTTCCCCCTCTTTTTACTTTCCTCCTAGGCCTCGGTTCGATTGAAATGGGGGTGATTGGATATGTCTGTTTTCGCCTGCAAGGTCTACAGTATGCTAACGCGTTTCTGATTAACAGGAGGATCGCCTCGGCGCGTACTACAGTGCAGGTGACTTCGACCGTGGTCGACATTCGCTCGTAGGTGATGTGCGCTTCCGTGGCCCGCACCGTGTCACGGCATGGTGGTCCAGCTTGATGCACTTCATCTTCCTAGATGACCCGCGCACCATGAACATCATCGGCGAACCTAAATATACCAATAGCTCGGTGCTAGCGTACGATTTTATTCACGGGTTCGGATTGGATAAGTTCGTCGACCTCCCACATAAGCGGTCCGCATTTATGCGATGCTCGAGGGAGAGGTTCTTCCAACTGTCGCCCCTGCATGAGAGCGAGAAGGTGGTGGGTGGTACTTTGGTAGGACTGTTGCCTAAGCTATAAAGAGATAGATACACTTCATTTTAGCTTTCTTACTTTATGTGATTTATACTCATCGCCCTACGGGGTAACACTGAAATATTACTTGAAATGCATTTTACCAATTTTAGCTAAGTGATAAAAATATCTACGTGATCATCAATCTATATTCGAATTTCCTCGTGCCCATGTGCCTGGGTCCCAATAACGCCTAGCGCCGATAAGAGAACAACTCGCCTCCGTCATGGTGTTTATTTCGTGCTACCACCAAGTTGGAGGTGATCCCAAACAACTGCGAGGATATTAGTAAGCGCGGTCTAACGATACGTGAAGTGCAGATGGGAGCACTCACTTCTAAAACCTAAGTCTTCCTCGAAGAATAACTGCATAACCTGCGGGCCGTAGTTCATGCCTTCTTGGCCGTATGAAATAGCATTCTTGCCTACAGCTAGACCGATCATAGGCGGGTTCTCCCCAAGCCGAAGGAAGTCTGGCTCCTTGTCTTGCAGTTGTTGTAGCATGATTTGGTGGATATTCCAGCCGGCGATCTTGCCTTGATACAATGCTCCACCGCACCGCTTGATGCCCGACCAGTGGATCATGTCGCCAACCGCGAAATGCGACTCGGCGTTGGGAACACCTGCAGGAAAGTGCATCGTGTCCTCAACATTCACATAGCCATCGCTGTTGAGAGCACTTTGGGGTAAGTATGCTGTGGACGGTATGCTGTTGGAGATGGCGGTAATGACCTCGCTTACGACCATCTTGTGGCCGTTAGTAAACTCGACTTCGTGTAGATCTGACCCGTCTGCGTCCTTGGTGGGCGTCTGGCTTGCCAAGCGGTGGTTCAAGAGAACCTCAACGCCTGATTGCTCTGTAAGTTCGAGTGCGCAGTCCTTGACCATGTTCGGTAACGGCTCAGCAGACAGGAGTTTGTCTCTTGAATGTGCTAGAGTCACTTGGACACTTGGGCTTATGTATTTCAACTCAGTGGCCATCTCAATTCCAACAGCACCTGTATAGATAATCAGCGATATTCAGAGGTACCGTATGAATGAATGAATCTGACCTCCGCCTACGACGAGCACTGGTGCAATCGCGTTGAGCACCTTGTCACAGTGTGCTCCGACCTCCTTGAGGTATGCCTCACGAGTCAGAGCTTGCGGTACGACAGGCCATACTCTGCGTAGGCCTGTAGCGGCGATGAAGAAGTCGTAGCTTTCTACCCTCGTCTTCTGAGTCTTGTGTTCCGAGATAGTGGCAGTCTTGTTCTCGCAGTCGACGTTGGCGACAGTACCCTGGACAAAGGCCACGTTGGGGCGTTGTAGTATTTTGACGTTCTTGTACTCTACCCAGGCCTTTTCTGCGTATGCCTTTGAGGCCATGGCTAGTGGCGAGCCGATTATATGGTCTTGCGATCTTCGTTAGTATGTTCACCTAACAGACCAAACTAGGCGTCTAGCAGACATACAGTATCCATCGCGCTCGTCGACAATGGTAATGTCAACAGATATGGGCGAGTCGATGGCGTCGCACTTCTCCAGGAGGTTGACGGCGGCCGACAGACCACCGTAGCAGCCGCCCGCTATTAGTACACGATACTGGGTTGCTGGAATCGCAGCGTTTACAACGTCTACCGTCATCTTTGCTGGCGTTTGAGGTACTGTCTTGAAGAAGTAAGGGAGTGTGGCTAGTAAACTGCAAGTCAGGATAAATCGATGTCTCATTCATCAAAAGTTTGTAAGATGGAGGGTGGTCCCTTTTCAAAGATCTGGAGAGAGGATACGACACCCGCTATCATTCCTATAATGCCCACGGTCGTCTCCTCTGCCCCAGAATGCCGTCAGCGCTTACAGGGGCAACTACAGTAACGTTTCGAAAACAGGGGCGAGGAAGACCCAGAGCCATGAACCGGAACTACTTCCTATGGGGTACAGTAATGAATGAGCAGCTAGCTTGGCCTTGTTGGGGCCATCGCTAGCTTTCAACTGTTTGTGGGAGGTATTCAATGGTGATTTAGCCAATACTGTGCACGCCATGACTCTGGCCGATGTCGCAAGTGGGCTCGCGTATTCGTAACATAGTTGAAGAATACCAACTCTGTTTGCGCCTATTTGAGCACAATGATTTATTACCTTGTTTAAAAGAGACGGTAGGTATAGAGACAGAGAGATGAGGAAGACTGCCTTCAATAGCAACGCGAGCTTCCTTTACTTGCAAGGGGACGTTGGAAATCTCGTTTACATTGAGATTCATATAGATGAAAGTAATACGCAAGCAGTGCGTGTTATCAATCATCAAGAGTTTGATCTGATAACGAACCACCAAATAAATCACTCACGCCAGTGATTTTGTCTGTCCCATACTAGTCCACGCTAGACTCATCGAGGCAAGGTAAAAAGATTACGTGTGGGGAAAGAGTTATCAGATCCGCTCAATGCAGGGGTCCCGGCATTGAAATATACAAGTACGTGGCGATACTTGTCGATACCAACACCAAACACGTCGAGATAGGTGGCATTATTCAGCACGTTTACACGGTGTTGCCTCTTTGGCACACGGTAGTACATTTTCGGATCAAGATCGGTACCCAGACGATGGTATCCGGACAGTGGTACCGAGACAGTAGGTCGGAACAATATTGCCGGGCTATAGTATAGATCCCCTTAACGCGTACGGTATGTAGCGGGACTTGCATAATACCTCGGCAAATTCCCACTTTGGAATCCAGCAACATGATTCCTCTCGGGTCAATTTTTCGTATCATATACTCCGTAGATGATTACTGTATGCGACAATATGTGTCGACAGTAAAGCAGCAAATACCTCCGAGTAAGTAAGCACATCTAGTCTCTAGTGATACTGGAGTGCTCGTTTCTTCTACTATCGCTAGTATGACCCTCCTTCACGCACAGTTAATACAGTTAATGGCGTTGGGATTGGTGAAACATGAGCAAATATTCGAAAGTGGATTGATTTAACCCGACCGTCGTTCCATGTGTCCGTTTAGTCCCCGATTCAAAGCCGAGCAGTTTTTACCCATCGATTGGACTACCTAATTGGGCATAGTGGATTTAGGGGATTCTATCCTAATAGCTATCTAAACTTGAGATAGAAGTGCTTTGGCCATCAGGCTGTTCGGTAAAGGTGTGATCTCCGACGAAGGGGAATGGGTAATATATAGGTACCACCGTTTAACACACAACATAGCTTCTATTCGCCAGGGTTCGCACTGTTATTACGTAGGGTTTTCCTCTTTTTGATATGGATGCCATTCCAGGCTACTCTCCCTTTTCACTGCGAGCAATCCTAAGTACTACCCCTTTCATGACTAACAACTGAATATCGGATACGACCAAGGCTAATACAGTTCTTATAGTTAATAAAGTTTGTTTACAACAAGTGTAAAGAAATGAGAAGTATAGAAGGTTCCTCTACAGATTAGTGGGAACAAAAAGGCTAGTTTATCCAGCCACAAGGTATTGATACTAAAGGGCCTGCACATACACACTTACTGGAAAACCATCCCAGTCCAGGGACTCTTCTTTCATATCTTGTGTAGAAAATTGATTTGTTTGTATATTATGTTCAGCTATCAATAGTACGATTATTTCCCCGATATCTCATAAGGGGTGTTAGATGCAATTATGGCTTAATCCCTTCTATTTATATGTAACAAGGGCTCATAAGAGGGCTTGGAATGTGTACTCGAATTACGATAATTCTACTAGGGTCCAGAGATTCCTATGACCATTCGGAATCCTTCCGGAATGGCCCTGGAATTCCTGGTCTATATATACACAAGGGAGTCGGCAGTCGGCGACGATAGTTGCCGACCTGCCATGCCTATCCTTCAGCTATGTCTCGGTCCGATGTAAGGGATGTCGGATCTAGGTGAGTAGCTAGGTGAGTAATTTCCGGAACGAGGTGAGGCTGAATTCCAACACCGAGACATCATATGATTCCAGCGATCCTGGTGTTCCTCCATGTGACAGGTTGCAAGTAAACCCATCATGGTAGTTTAGGCCAACCTTAGAAAACTGGTCAATGTAATTATCCCACCCTCTCTCTAAATTGATGAAACAATTATTCTCATTTTGGACAGCCACAAAGGACATACGTTATTCAGTAGCCCTATTCTAGATGGGCCTTGATTTGATCATTAATTCAGGAAACCATTACTCTCCAATCCTCTGAGTCTAGTCTCTACATATATTTTGGCATTAGTAACAATGATTAGAAATCACGAATCCGACTTGAATTTGAATAGTCGCTAACATAATAGGCCAATGTCTGTAATGCCGATTGCCATCGAGTTGCGATAAATATTATTAGTTGGTGAACGTGTGCGTAACTGTTTCTTCAAGCTGCGGGCGCGAATATGGAGCAAAGGAGGCATAAGCTGGGGGAGAAGAAAAGAAAAACAAAGAACAGAAAGAAGGTCGGCCACGAGAAGAAAATCGCAGAATCAATAACTACATATAGCTTTCACTCGTAAATAGTTGTCTTGTCCAACTAGGCTTTTGTTTAACCATGATTGGAGACTATCTAGGTGGAAGCCACAGTGTGGCGCGCGCCCATCATGAATGGGGCTGATGCCTCGGAATGCCGAGCATAGCCAGCCAGAAGGTACCGCGCCTGGGCAATGCGCTAACCTCGGCACGAATGAATCGGCTTCAACTCCGCCACCAGTCTAGCTCAAGTCTAGTTGTTGGTTGCTGGTAACCGGCCTTGTCTCACCAAGTCGGTTGCTTCTGACATTCCCCAATCATCCGAGGATTTAATCCGAGCTAGCATCAGACAACCACAGGCGCTCAACTAGCCTTGGATCACAAACGGCGCAAACCCCCCAAACTGCAACAACCTCATCTAACAATCTTGGGAGCCCTCCATCTACTCGCCCTGTTCACACAAGTATGACGGTGGCCTCGAAACAAGCACCCCGTCAGTCGCTGACGGTGGTGGATAACCGGACCAATAAAGTCTATGAGATCCCCATCAAGAATAACTCCGTACTGGCAACGGACTTCAAGAAGATCAAAGATGAAAGGGGGAACGATCGGGAAGAGGATGAGACAGAACAAGGCCTGAGGATGTATGACCCGGCTTATATGAACACGGCTGTCGTACAGAGCAAGATTACCTATATCAATGGGCAGGAAGGCATCCTCCGCTACCGAGGCTATCCCATCGAACAGCTTGTCAAAAAGAGCAATTTCTTGGAGACGGCCTTTCTCCTCATTTACGGGGAACTTCCGACTACTTCACAATATGAAACCTGGCAAGATGAGGTCATGCATCATAACTACATCCACTCCGATATCGAGGGCATGTTTAAGTCGTTCCGATACGATTCGCATCCTATGTCCATGTTGACCTCGGCTTTTGCAACGATGGGCGCATTCGCGCCGGAGGCCAACCCCGCCCTCGCCGGACAGAAACTTTATACTAATGCTGCGTCTGGGGACGTAGCCTCCTTGCAGATACTGGACAAACAGATTCTTCGCATCATTGGAAAGGCGCCGACTTTGGCGGCTGCATCATACCGAATGCGACAGGGTCGGCCGTTCAATCGCCCCGCTCAGGGCTTATCCTATACTGGCAATTTCTTATATTTACTAGATCACCTTTCCGGCGCTGAATATAGGCCACACCCTGTTCTAGAGAAGGCTCTTGACGCCCTCTTCATTATCCATGCAGACCACGAAGTCAACTGCTCAACAGCAACTGTTCTCCAGGTTGGTAGCTCGCTGGTAGACCCGTTTAGTGTGGTGGCGGCGGGATGCGCTGCCCTGTACGGCCCTTCGCACGGCGGTGCGTCAGAGAGCGCAATCCGTATGCTAATGGAGATCGGATCACCTGAGAATGTACCGGAGTTCATGAAGAAGGTCGAGCGTCGGGAACGCGTTCTTGTTGGCTTTGGCCATCGCGTCTATAAAAACGTAGATCCCCGATCAACAGCGATCCGCGCACTGGCCGACGAGGTGTTCCGTGTTACAGGGCGTAATCGGCTCCTCGACACTGCGCTAACACTTGCCGACTATGCGCGCAAGAGCGAGTTCATGCGCAGTCGAAATCTCTACCCCAATGTTGACTTCTATTCGGGTCTCATCTACCAGGCTATGGGCTTCCCACTTGACTTCTATCCGGTGCTCTTTGCCGTACCCCGTTGCGTCGGTTGGCTTGCTCACTGGCGCCAAATGATGCTCAACCCTTCTGGTGTGAAGATCTGGCGGCCACGCCAGCTATACTTAGGAGAAAGTGAAAGGGATTATGTTGAAGCAGAGGACCGCACAGAAAAGGCAAATGCGACGGTGTTTGATGCCCCTTCAGCCATTCCTCATGGAGATGATAGCAAGAGAAATGCTATGGCCACATACAAAGATGAGACCGGTAGGGCCTGGGGCAAGGCCAAATTGTGAGCTTCGATTCCTGTGTAATATCTACTGTATAGATTCGCTCTCTTTTCCATTGGCTATATCAATGTCTTCTCATAGGAGTATAAGGGAGTATTTCTATTTTATTGTATCACTTTCTGTCTAGGGAATTTATACCGTTTATTTATCCAATAAGCATCTGAGCAGCTTCCAAACCGTACTGCCTCCCAGTTTAGTTTAATCAATACTATAGAATTCCATTGCTAGCCCGCTCGTCTATCAATATGAAGGTGTAAGCTTCTATAATATAATTGAGTGATATCAGTGCCTTGACAGCGATTTCCTCTAGCCTGTCTACATATATGTAATCTTCGACCAATTACATAGTAATGATGTCATTGGTACGAATTTCTAGATCTTGTGACTACAGCACATCTTTACTGATATCTACTTGTGACGTAGTGTATCCAAAAATGAATAAAATCTACGTTTTAATTACAATCTAGTACGCTCGTCGAGGGTTTTTATTCCCGAAAGTATTATCCCTACTCATCTCTTCGAATCACATCACACATTCAACACGTGTCAAGAACTTTTCATTGAGAGCGTTAATTACTAGAATCATTATCACGGCCTTTCAAATCCCTCGGAGTCGCACATATCATAATGAATCACATAAGATCCACTGCCCGAACCGTATTTACGCGGCCTATCCGTGTTGGCCGCACACCATGTCCTATACATGCTCGTTTCCAGTCATCCACATCCTCTTCAGCCTCAGGCAATGCAAGAGCCCGGGGAAGCTCTCATATTGCTGCTGGTGCAGCCGGCGGCCTGGCGGCCGGCATAACTTTATACAGCATATATCTCATGACACCATCGGGTAAAATGCACCGAACAATCAACAAGGGTGCAAAGGAGGTTCGTGAGAAGTACGATGAGGCTACCAAGAAACTCCAAGGCCAAACACCCGGTGCAGATGGGGCAATCAAGTATATCAAAGAATTTGCCTACTCATACGTCACATGGGTGCCTGGAGGAAAACAGTACGTTGATACGGTGTTCAAGGATGTCGAAACTCTGAAGGATAATCATCGAGAAGATTTCAACCAGATAGTCAATAGGTAGTGCCTATAAAGAATTCCAGCAGCTCTCTAGATCTGGCTTCAGCTTAGAGACGGCATCCAAGGCATATGATATTTTGGCCGACCTATCAAAGAAGTTTGAAGATCTAGCTGGAAACGCACTAACTGACATTCTTGACAATCATCCTCAAGCTAAGGAGAAGTTCGGCGGAAGTATCGATCAGCTAAAAGAGATGGGCGAGAACTACGGTCCCGAGGCGAAGAAGCAAGTTGAGCAAACATGGAACGAAGCGAAGGAAATCTTACGTGGTGGTGTTAGTGCAGCGAACTTGGATAAGGTACGCCGCCTAGTCGACGACAAGACCCAGCAGGTGAAGAAACTCGGCGATGAAGCTTGGAACAAGGGCTTAGAAGGAGCAAAGCCTTACCTCGATAAGAATCCCAAGGTCAGGGAACTAGTTGAGAAGAACGCGAGTGTCTTGAAACAGGGCAATGCTAAGGAGGCCCTCGAGCAAGCAAAGAAGGCAGTAGAGTCAGGCGACACAGGCGCCCTTGAAGACTATATCAACAAAGCGAAGTCGAAGAGTGAACAGGCTGCGAGCAATATTGGAATTGACCAGTATTTCAAAATGATACCCAGCGGCTCAGAGATCCTAAAGAAGCTAAATCAGCTAAGAGAGGTTGCCGAAAAGCATACAGATAAGGGAGAAAAGCTGTTGAACGAGACGGCGGATGAGTTGAAGCAAGTCTTAGAGAAAAAGTATGAGAAGGCGAAGAATATCACTGAAAAGGCGAAAAGAGACGCGAAATAGTGTACTACAGAAACCGGTTAATGGCCCACAAGTGTCTAGCGAGACCTCTTAGCACATGTATTAGGTTGTACTGCAGATTTATTTCCCGCTTGTAGCAGGATGCACCTTATTGTACTTTGATGCGTAGCGTAGTACCAATAGTCACGGCCCATAATTGTGCTCACTGCAAGACGGTACGAGTATTTGATCTACTAAAGCTGGACTTTGAAAGCATGTCGTGTGTTCTTCACATGAAGTAGAAAGAGACTAACGCATCTAGATACGATTAACCGAGGCACACGAACGACGTAAATATACGGGGCACTTGAAAAGCGCGATCATGGAACACTAAAGCGATATTATAACATAAACCGATGAAAACATCTTAAAGCAGATGCCGCATCTTGATAGCATCACACTTCGCAGTATTATATAGCATATCTATCCCAAAAAGACCTGGGAAAAGGTTCGACGTGGCTAAGGTGGCACCTTATTTCCCATAATTTGTATATTAGCTCAATATTTCTGCTTAACAGCTCCAAAGCCATCTTGATCCGTATCAGACGTTCCGATACACGAACTGTCAATGGTACAACTCCGCCGGGCCGCTGTTACTGTTGAACAAATATTCAGTGAGATTACGTGGAATTAATAGATATAATTGGAGCACAAGTAACTCAAAAGTGTATGGAAGGTATAACCTACCACAACGAGGATATAATACTCATATCCTACTAGCTGATTTCTTCGATCTTGACGACGAATTATCGTCACCTACCCGCATCGTTCCCGTACAAATTATATCCGTTAAGACCACAGCTGCGTTGACCTCGCCTATCATTACCATCTCCGTCCAATTTGCTAGCCTCTTCCTCCAAAGGAGGTCAACGGTGTTGCGCGAAAGATGCCTCGGCGAGTCGTTGATCGACTCACTTGAAAAAGCGGCGTACTAGATTTCGTGTATAAGAACTGTTAATGTTTCTGGGCTCTGTCTCTTCAAACCCTCTTCCATCACATTTATCTCCCTCAACCTAAAATGGTTTACAGCAGCTGCTATAATCACTCCCAGGTGAGAAATACAGAGCCATTTGTCCTCCCTTTTTCGTGTTTTGAGAGTAGCAGCTGCCTCACCAGCGTTACATGCCCCTATACTTACTCCAACCTCCCACCCTTCTTCGAAACTGTTACCATGACCGATCAATTGACTAACTCCTAGCTCAATAAAGACCACTCTACCAGGCGGCGCAGACTTGGGATTTCCTGGGGGTGACGGTGAAGAGCCAGCCTGGGCTATGCAACCGCAGGTCAGTCGCTGGGCCGTTTTTGCTCTTTTGGTGTGCCCCAGAAATATGTGTTGCCTAAAGGGGATTTTCACACTTCTCATATTCCTACAAATCACCGAAACCCTTCTTAGATTTTGACGTAGATTCCGATAACTGACTCCAGAGACCTAAATAGATTCATCGCTTCGGGGTCGTGCCAAATGACGAGGTTTTGGTAAAGTCATTGTATAAGCAACTACTCAAAGACAAATGGAAGCTGCAATATAAGCCGGCCCACGATTACCCGGATGAATATGGGTTGCCCTCTAGTCTTCCGGGAAATAGCATTGTAAGTTATTCGCGAGTTAATTTTCTTATGTTAGTGATAAAATAATATTTTTAGAGTCCACGCCCTGGGTAAGCTTATAGGATAAGGCTTAGAATCTTCGTAACTGACTTCGAAGATTACAGTGGCTCCAGCGCAAATGGGCTTTCTTTAGAGCCCACAGGGGAATCAGGGAAAACCATGTGTACATCGCCACGAAGAGAACTTTTTTAACTTGGATCGAGCAAAGGTTTGGGCCTGGAACAACCGGTGGTGCTCCTCAAGATCTCTGCTTCATTGTTGGCGAATACGTCTTCTGGGTTGATCTAGCGGCGGTAACTGCGGTTAGTACTCACACCAAGACCTCAGACCCTAGGGCTAACTTGGGATTCTAAACATAGCCCCCACCGTTTGACCTCCCCTCTAACCTGGGATCTGGATATTACGGGGGTGATAATGTTAGTGGGAGCTATATTACGGAACGTAGCGGTTCTCCTGCGAGTGGCAGCACATTATGCGAGAGTTCTTCTTCCACCGTGGGTGGACGGGTCCGCAGATGGCAAAGCAACATTCAACAACCTCGAGGCTTATAGTGATAGGCGTTTGGCATCACCACTTCAAGACATCTCTTTTGTGACTTTGGCTTACACCTTGGGACCTACTCGATGCGCTCTTTACTTCCGCAACGTTAGTGATTAGTCACCTTTTTTTTTTTTCTTTCTCTCTCCTTTACTAAAATTTCAGGCTTTAGTTATCATATGTTGAATAAATTGTTGCGTAAGAATGACATCCTATTCGCTGAAGAGAGCGAAGTCTTGTATTTTTCTATATAATGAATGACCTCAGGCACTACCCATTATACCTCCTAAACTACTATTAGTGATAGAATGCTATCCTGCCTAAATAAGTAGGTGGGTAGGCACCTAACCTATAGTACACCCTCTGAGACATCGCCACTTATACTATGTAGACTTTCCTATAACCCCCCACACATGGAATTTTCCCGAATGTGTCGATTACAATTGGTTGCCGTAGTTGTCTTGAAGTTTACTGTGCATATGAACGACCGTGTGCTGCCTCTGAAGAAAATAGGTCTCTCAATGTAGGAATTAACCATGTACATGCCCGATGTACCCACAACATCTGACGCATTGGGTTTTAATGGAATCTAGGTATCGATAACTGATAACGGTCCCAGGTTTAACAGACAAGCGCTAAGTACCTAAATAGGTTAGATATTTTTAGGAATGCCGTCACAGTTATGACTTGTCAAGCCATGTTGGCAGTCATCGGCCACCTTCCCCGGGTTACTCACAAGATTCTTCTTGGGTTATGACTCTATATGTCTAACCTTTGCATAGAAAACATTTATACGGGTTATAGCTCTGCCTTGGTGATTTATTAATATATTTTGACCAACTTTAGCATAAACATCTTTACATTCGTGCTTCTTTTGAGTTGCCTTGTCCTTTATATATCACCGTCCCAAATGATCACTCGAATACACCAGTAATCCAGTATCCCCACTCTGAATATGACGGGGAAAGGCGCCTCCAAACAGGCACCGCACGAGCGTAGAAAGGGCGAGGCGGTATGGGCCCTAAAGCAAATGCATGGCTGCGGAAGACGACGCTGATATCTTGTGTAGGCATTGAGCGACTTCGCCGAGTTCGTCGAGAAACAACAAGCGTTACGGTATCCCAGCACAAAACCCACAACGTCACAGCCGGCAACCGAGTATCACGAAGAGCTTGATATTCTCGACTCGCTCAATTTCAACGAACCCGAACCCCAGGTCCCTTTGCGACAGTTGCTTCTGCCACCGACCGAGCCTGACGATGCGAACCAAGCGAAACTCGCCGAGCACATTGTCGAGCGATTAGCTGAGGGACACGGCGAGGCTATGTTCGATCTTGGCTTCGAAGACAATGGCGAATCTATGCGACTCAGCCATGCTGAGTGGGATGTGGCCCTGGCTCGGTTGAAGGATGCTGCCAAGAAACAGCACGCTGACTGCGCTGTTCTTCTCACAAAGAATGTCGGAGGTGACGTGGAGGCCGAGTCCACAGCGGCTAGTAACGACAGCAAGGATAGGGGAAAAGATTGTACGGGCAAGATACTAGTTCGTCAGGCGCCTGCTACCGCAGAAGAAGTCATTGAGACTCGCATTGCTGTGGTTGGAAACGGTGACTCACTCTCACTCGTCTTACATTGGATCTTGTACTGATTCCCTCTGGCAGTCGATGCTGGTAAGAGCTCTATGCTAGGTGTCCTTGTTAAAGGTGACCTCGACGATGGCCGTGGCAAGGCCCGGGTCAACCTTTTTCGCCATAAACACGAGATCGAGACTGGTAGGACTAGTTCAGTGGGAATGGAAATAATGGGGTTCGATACCACCGGAAGCGTCATCACCTCCGATACACCCGGCAGAAAATTGTCCTGGGAAGAGATTGGCAAGCGAAGCGCTAAAGTGATCACTTTCACTGATCTTGCTGGCCACGAGCGTTATCTAAGAACCACCGTCTTCGGATTACTGTCCAGTAGCCCTAACTATTGTTTGCTTATGGTCGCAGCTAATAACGGGCTGATTGGAATGAGTAAAGAACACCTCGGTATTGCCTTGGCCTTGAATGTGCCAATAATGGTAGTGGTCACCAAAATTGATATTTGCCCACCCAATATTCTCGAGCAGACTATCCAACAAATCACCAAAATCCTCAAGTCTCCGGGAGCCAAGAAAATGCCCATCTTCATCAACAACCGGGAGGAATGCGTCAATACGGCCACACAGTTTGTGAGCCAGAGGATCTGTCCCATATTCCAGGTATCTAATGTCACGGGCAAAAATTTGGATTTGGTGCGGACCTTTCTCAACATCCTACCTCACCACGGACGTTACGATTCAGAGGCCCCATTTGAATTCCATATCAATGACACCTTCTCTGTTCCATTCGTTGGAACTGTTGTCAGTGGCATCGTTAAGTCGGGAGTGATTCATGCAGGCGATATTGTTCTCATTGGACCCGATGCACTTGGACAATTCTTCCAAACTAGCAGTAAGTGATATCTATACCTTGCTCTCCTTCCCTTCTCTCTGCAATGTCAGTGTTTGGAATCAAGGTTGTACACTTTGATCACGCTGAGCTTTTGTATTCGGCCAATTTATTTTCAGAATGTCATCTAAGGGAAAAGAGTTATTATTGATTCATGGCCTTGCAGTTCGAAGTATCGAGCGTAAACGAATCAGTGTTCCGGCAGCTTCAGCCGGCCAGTCTGCGAGTTTTGCATTGAAGAAAATACGACGAAAAGATGTTAGGAAAGGTATGGTGGTGCTACCAAAGGTCGAGGGCCAGCTGGCCCCCAAAGTATACCGAGAATTCGTTGCCGAAGTCCTTATTCTATCGCACGCCACTACGATTAAAACGAAATACCAGGCAATGCTACATGTTGGACCAGTTCAGCAAACGTGTGCTATCATTGACGTAGACCGTCCTTTTATCAGAACTGGAGACCGTGCTACAGTGGCGTTCCGCTTTGTGCAGCGTCCTGAGTATCTTGCTCCAGGTGATCGATTGTTATTCCGTGAAGGTCGCACTAAAGGTCTAGGAATTGTCAAATCCGTTGGGTATGATCCAAAGAAACCCCTAATGCCTAGGGCACCAGACGATACATCTAATAGCTCGGAGGACTCTAAACCAACGGCAGATCAGGGCCTCCAAACACCACCTGGTGTGAAAGTTGGCGCATAAATACTGGGTGCCTGTGTTGGTGCTTGATGAATTAGATACAAGGCGGGACGAGAAAGGGCATATCACTCATCGCCTCTTTTGCTCTTTCGATTGAAATTTCGGCTGGTCCTTGTGTGCATATAGCATTCGTCAAATTTTATTAGGGTTGAATGGAGTTTGAAAAGGAGTTACGGCATTATGAAAGAGGGGCCAGGGGGAGGAGAGGCTTGAGGGGAACGACTGTTGAACGGCATGTCCCATTTATTGCTTTTCCTTTTTGCCTGTTGTTCCATCACTTATATCCTATATGAATTAGACATGCACATTGTACCTCTTTTGTTTCTGCTCCCTCTTTTTCTTGTTACCTTTTTTTTTTCCCGATACCCCTGTAAAGTGAGGATATGGTGGTCGTGATGTCTATCCTAAGCGACACAAGAATGCTGTACACGACAAAACTACTCGTCTTTTAGTAGTTGGTTATAAATCTTTTGTCGATGGGCTATGTTTTGGTGTGGTGAGCGAGCTTGCATGTTTATTACCTACGTATTTACCTAGACGTCTGTAACAGGATAATGGTATGTATCTGGAAACGTTACTTGAGGTAGCTTGGGTAGGTGCACGCATGGCTGCCACTCAAAGAGCTGACGATCAAATCGGTGGTATTTATAATGCCTATTGCGCAATTGGCCGCTACCCGTTTTTTACTCTCCGTAGCTTGCCGGTATTGGATTGGCGGCACGGCACCTTAGTGGGAAGCGTCACGGTAGGTCATTTATGTGGGAGTGGGATTGACAAGCAAGTCATACGACGATTTTAATACACTACGCATGATTTGGTAATGAACTAGACTATGTGAGTGGCGATTTAATGCTATTAAGAAATATATAACTACTATATAATGCTATAAGTAGGTAACTTGAGGGTGGTGTACACTACACTGGGCACTTAAGTAATCTCAAATTGCACCTTGAAACCCAACACAAGGAATAAATCCTGTTGGGAGGCTTCTTCAGCCTTTCTAGAAGGGTGGCATAGGTAAGTGTACACTCGATTAGTAAAATGGACATCTATTCCAAATACAATACGCTAAGTAGGTAGCATAAGATAGGTACACACACACACACGGCGTAAATTAGTTTGGGAGTGCCGATCCCGACTAGTTGGGGCCAAATACTAGTAGTAGTAGTGTACCATTTGAAAGCAAAGGTGTGTTTTGCACATCTACTTATCCATGCATGGCTACTCTTTGCCATACGGCTTTATCGAGAGCTTCAAAGAAATAAGAATTCAAGAAGCAAGTATTATCGTATTTTTCTACACTATGCTGACGGGTAGTCTGTGGCGTACGATGTAGTGTAGTGTAGTGTATGTCATCAAGATTGCCATCAAGGTTGCCGGGAGTTCCTGGGCGGTGAAAGGATTTCGGGGGTACATGTAAGCACCTTAGGTAAGGTCATGGAGATAATATCACGGGGTTTGCCGCGGCAGCTACCTACCTTGCCTTACCTTGTTTGAACTCCGATGCACCACAAATTTCCCCAGACGCTGGGCGCTAAGAACATATTAAGGGTTGGCTGAAACCCATACATACACTACATTAAGTCTTTTGTAGTTCTCTATTTCTGTCACAGGTACCGTACTAGTGTAGGCGTGAAAAGGCTACATAGAACCAGGGGATCATGGAAATCATATTGTCCTCACTCTCAGCAGTAGAATTAATTTATAGATATACACTTCTCCTCTTAAATCAATGTCCAAAGCCCCTTTTAGTAGTAGTTGACAGCTAGTGGCCTAAACTAAATAACGACTTGAGATAGACCATGTTGAACTTGGAAAATGCAGTTGATTGGTTATCTCGGACTTCTCATTAGGGATAGTCCCGATTCGGACCACCTAGGTGACACCATCCATCTGGCGCCACGCTATAGTGCAGTGCCCTGTCTAGAAAGGGCTGGCAAAATAACACGTGATGTAATTCAGCAATTGTTTACCCATGTCTTCTCTTGCTTTCAAGATAAGAAGCTGAAGGAGTATTCTCATGGGGGTCGGACGGGTTTTAGACAGTCCACGTCTGATTATAGCAGAATTAAGGCATGTCAACTAGGTAGTGTAGAAGGATGTCGGCATTTCCCAACAGTGTCGAACTAGCAAGGGATCAAGATGTATAGTATCTCTCTACTATAATGTAGTGTAGGCTAGTATAGTATAGGGAGCAGTGTATACTCCGTAGTATGGTGAACTATTTCACAAAGCTTCCCTTAGGCGGAGGGTCGGATGGTTGACCACACAGTAGTGCAGCAGGTCCTGAGTGACTCTAAAAATAAAAATCGAGGTTTGAGAATTGTGTGTTAATCCAGAATGGTGGTTCGACTGAGAAAAGGTGGGTTGCTCTATATGTAGTAAGTAGTAAGCGATCCGGCTTACACTTGTCATCCTGCCAAGGACATTGGTTGGAGCGCCTTGACCTGTCAAAACACAAATAAGATCGAGAGCCCGGCGAGACGCATTACAGCACAGTATATTGGTCTTTTTGGTATAAATGATTGCCGACCTAGCGTAGTTGGATGCTTATTATAGTATTCCGATCTGCCTAGTCTTTGCTTCTCTTTCTCGGTTCCCTTTAGTGTCGGTTACCTGGCATGGGTTACTGCGTTTAAGTATCAACCATCCGTCCACGGTTTATTTTGGTGGGCGTTCACATCGGCTCTTGGTGTCTTTGCACATAGCATTCAAAGGGGATACCCGCTTGGCCTGGGATTTTGTGACTTTGTCCGGGCACCGCATATGAAGAGTCACTATTGAATTTCAACAATTATTCCAATAACGCCAGTCGGCTAGACGCGCAAAAATGGCGATACTTTATTATGGCCTCATACTAGTATGTTTATTCCCCATCAACTAACAACTCCATCTCTTCCGACGACAAATCGACACCCTGAATTTCTGGCGTCTTCGCAAAATCGGATTTGAAACTAATGAGGTTGTTAATAGGGCGCTCTATATGTAATAGGAACCGCCTTTTATAATTTCTTCCTACATCCTCTCGCACGATTCCCGGGTCCCATCTCTCACCGTGCCTCCTACCTCCCACGTGCCTGGCATCTATTCAATGGCACTCTCACATTCCACGTTGGCGACCTTCACAGGAAATACGGCACTGTTGTTCGTATCGCACCCAATGAGCTAGCGTACGCTAGCCCGCAGGCCTGGCACGATATCTACGGCCACAAGAAGGCCGGAGAGGAGGAATTCCCTAAATCCGACCGCCTCTACAAGCTGTTCATTGACCCCCCAAGGCACATTATCAATGCGAGACGCCAGGAACACGGTGCTCTGCGCCGTCAACTGGCCCACGGGTTTAGTGCCCGCACCATGGCCGAACAAGCGCCTCTGATCCGCTCCTACGTGGACCTTTTGATCCAGCGTCTTCGCGAGAACATCGAGAAGGCCCCCAATGTTGCTTTAAATATGCGCGATTGGCTGAATTACACGACCTTCGACGTTATCGGTGATCTCGCGTTCGGTGCTCCCGGTGGCTTTGGCTGTTTGCAGCAGAGTGACTACCACCCGTGGGTGCGTTTACTTACAGACACAATCCGAGAGAACGCTTGTCTGATTGCGCTGGCCAACATTGGCTTCAGCACTCCCATCCAATGGCTTGGTAAGACGGCCGCTTCCAAGAACACGCAGCATCGTGCCGTTGTAAAGGAGAAGGTGCAGCAACGCCTTGAACTCGGTGCCGAGCGCCCCGACTTCATTGAGGGACTGCTTAAGAGGAAAGACGAGCTCGACCTCGATATCGATCGTCTCACCATGAACGCCTCTATGCTTGTCATTGCTGGTTCTGAGACCACCGCCACCCTGATGACCGGCGCCCTGTACCTTATCACCAGATATCCCGAAGTCCAGCGCAAGCTTGAACACGAGATTCGATCCACTTTTAAGAGCGAAGATGAAATTCTGCTAAACACGGTCAACGAGTTGCCTTATATGTTGGCTGTTCTGAACGAGTCCCTGCGTCGATACCCACCCCTTGCTAGCGGTATGCTTAGAGATGTCCCCAAGGGCGGCGCGACGGTTGATGGTGACCCGCTACCTGAAGATGTAAGTTGACTCCTGTCCCTGTACCCGAATTCTCTAAAGAGGAAATACTCCCTTGAAATTGGATAATTGAAGACGTGGCGCTGACTCGAATTGGAACAGACTGTTGTCTCCGTCTTCCAATGGGCTATTAACCACTGGGACAAGTACTGGACCGACCCCATGGAATTCAGGCCTGAACGCTGGTTAGGTGACGAGAAATACAAGACCGACGTATTCGATGCCATGCAAGCCTTCAGCACAGGTCCCCGAAATTGTATTGGAAAGAAGTGAGTTCCCCCATCTATTCGGATCTTCCTCGACCTATCATTCACCGCTCCGCCGAAATACTGACATGGACAAAACAGCCTTGCGTACGCCGAGATGCGTCTCATCGTCGCCCGAATCATCTTTAACTTCGACCTGACGCTTGACCCGGAGTGCCGCGACTGGATCGACGGGCAGAAGGCCTACGTTATTTGGCATAAGCCTCCACTAAACATCCACTTCAAGCCTCGCGTGTTTTAAAAGAAAGAGAATATGAATTTTAAAAGAAGTGTTTGGGGATTCCATTGTTTCGGCGTAATTTATATATATGCAAGATGTTTGGTTGGTTGGGAGGGTGTCCTTTTTTCGGAGATTTAGGTCAGGAATCTTGGTTGCATGTCAAAAAACCTTAGACGCTTCCGAATAGAGGGATGCATGTGATAGTAATCTATATACGGCCAGTCGATTCTTTCCCTAAGTCTTTGTCTTACACTCGAAGCAAGGGCTGAATAGCTGAAATGCAGGGTCTGAGACCTTGAATGTTCCCTATATTGCACATTGAGACTGGATATGAAGTATCATCCTAGAGAATAGTCAGCTTTAGGCAGTCTTCTCTTTTGGGTTATTCGCTTTAATATAATGATTTTACGTCGTAAGTTAAGACGGGGATAGGCAGAGCAGAAAAGACCTCTTGGAAGATCATGGATAGGAATACCTAGGGTAGGGAACCAATAGGATATAATTCGACGTAGTGCCAAATATGTCACCAAAATAGAAAGCTTTGCCGGAGAAGCTCTTGTCCATTTTAATACGCTGTAAATCAAAGTGAGCACTTCGATTTAAATACTACATATACCTATTACCAGGGGGAGACCCCCTAGGACCCCCCTTTCACCTCCAGCGGTTATATACTTCGTCTGCTTCGTCTGCTTCGTCTGCTTCGTCTGCTTCGTCTGCTTCGGCTGCTTCGGCTTCGTTTCAATGTTATATAAGCGATCTATTTATATTTGTATTTACATATAGTAGCCGTTAGCGATTATATTTGCTATTTTAGTACGCAAGCTTTACAGTTAAAAAAAAGTATAAATACGTTGTAGTTAATGCTTTAAATAGACTTTGACTAATTAGGTCTTTGCAGAGTCCGTATAAACTAATAGGATCTTTGCAGAAATTTTTAGGGTTTTAGGGGTCACCGTTAGAACTTCTCAAGCTTTACTTTCTCTTACACTTAATTGTTGTTGCCAATACGTGTTCGGGAAAGGTAAAGCTTTCCAATTAGGCTGACTAGGAACAAGAACCCAATGTCAATATTAGAACTGTGGTATTATACTATAGCGAGGTTAAATTGAAAATATAGCTGCCCTTCATGTAATAAAGATTGACTAATAGGTGGTAAGAGATGGATATTTGTTGGCAATGTAAAACTTGTTGTATACACTTACTGACCGCATAGAAATCAGGCACGACAGTGTTAATATGGGTGCTATTAATCTAGGTTAGGCATTACGACGCCACTTCGATGCTGTGTAAGTATATTTTTGACGTGTTTCTCGTACTCGCCGCAACTCGTATCTACAGCATTTAGACTGATACGAGGCAACTTTGTGCCTCGGATGGTGATCCGGAGCGATATTCCCTCCAGCCACGTATGGTTGGCTGTCTGACGTCACATTCGCTGCTTGCTCAATGCGTCAGAATCCGCCGATGTTCGGCATCATTTCCGAAACAAAGTCCTTTTGGAAATAGGTGGCCTCTCATTGGACATTGGACCTTGACCTGCCTCCTTCCCCGCTACATCCACACTACGAAAACCGCCAAGGCTGATTTGACTGTTTACGAGATAACAAGGTCGAAATGTTGATTCATTTCAACTGAATCGATATTCTCATTTCTTTTCTCTTCCTCCAGGTCCTTTTTATTTTTTTTCATATTTTCAGGTTTGCATGAGCGGGTTTTTGGTTTGTTCCTGGAACGGGGATATTGTCTTCGCTGGTTTGTTATCTATCCCTTGCACTATTGTATAGACAATCAGACTTAAAATGAGGACCGCAGTGGCGCAACAGCTGGGGCTGTTGCAACACACCTTACGAAACCAATGTCGCCTATATTCAATATTAGGACGACAATCGAGGCTCAAGAGAACAATACAGACCCGACTGCCACGAGTCCCTACTTATGTACCGCGATTGAAGCGGACCCGATCGTTTGGCAACGATAGCGCGAGCGCCGAGTTCGGAGATAATTCCGAGCCAGGCACTTACAGTGAAGCTGATCACGAACATGCGATTATCTCAACCTTTGATCTATTCTCTATCGGCATTGGCCCGTCATCTTCGCATACGGTTGGGCCGATGCGAGCCAGTAACATCTTTGTCGCCGATCTCAATGAGGCCGGACTTCTCCATAGAGTCCATAAGATCCGTGTAGCTATATATGGTAGCCTTGCACTCACTGGTAAAGGCCATATGACGCCGTCTGCCCTACTTCTCGGTCTTGAGAGCACGAATGTCGAGACTGTTGATACCTCCTATGTGCCTTCTCGGTTCGCCCAGATAAAGAAGGAGAAAAAGCTCTATCTTGGTCACGGGCTTGCAGAGGGCAAAGGAAAAGAGATCGACTTCGACTATGAGCGTGACTTCAAATGGGAGTGGGGACGTAAGCTTCCCCTACATAGCAACGGTATGCGCTTCACCGTATTTGATAAAGAGGGCTCCATGCTGGCAACAAACGATTTTTTCAGCGTAGGCGGTGGCTTCGTCGTGAACGGGGCGCTTTCGAAAACTTTAAACTCACCTTCTGCTGAACGAGGCCAACCGGAGTCTCGGGAGTTGCAAATTGAGAATAGTGGGAGTGGCCCAGCGGATTTGGCCGAGAACATGTTTTACAAAGAAATCAGGCGTGAAGATGCAGCGGGGGATCGACGGACTGGATCTGGGATTAAACCACTCGAGTCGCCCGACGAGTCAACTGCATTAATTGATGCTCAATCTATGGGTTCTCCTGTTGGCTCAGCCCCAGTAGATCCTATTACTATGGAGGCTGGTGGTCGGAATANGGCCCCCTTATCCGTTCCGCGATGGGCAGAGCCTGCTAGAATTGTGTAACAAACACAATCTGACAATTGCCCAGATAGTATACGAGAATGAGAAAAGTCACGGCTACACTGATGACGAGATTCATGAGAAGCTATTCCGCATCTGGGAGGTTATGGACCAGAGTATCCTTGAAGGCGTACAAGCACCCCTCAATACCACACTACCTGGACCTTTGAAGTTACACAGACGCGCACCCGCGTTATATAACCGATTAACGCGGGGCCTCTACCAGTCCAGCCAAAATCTTGCGGCGCCGAACGCCCAGGGGCGGTTGTCACCCACGAAGCCTGAAGGGGCGAACCCAGATCCAGCCATAGGCGGTCTTCAACCAGTGGAAAAGACCAAAACAACCACCATGCTTCTCAGCCGGAAGGGGGCGGTTGGTAAAAGGGGGCCTCCGCGTGTTCAGTTAGTCCCCTGGAGTCATTGTTTTCCCCTTTTGGTAGATTTCGAGCCTCATTGTTCCTGCATGCTCCCGAAACACGAGCTGGAATATTACTATTTTCAGTAATTACTAACTCCAACGTGTAAACAGTGGATCGCCCTATCACCCCATCATGCCGTCTCCGCACCGACGAACCACACTTCCAGCCATGGACTATCTTACTGTTTACGCAATAGCTGTGAATGAGACCAACGCAGCGGGTGGGCGCATCGTGACGGCGCCTACCAACGGGGCCGCAGGAATCATTCCGTCTGTTCTGAAATACATAGTCGAGTTCATTAGCGACGACCCGGAGCGTGATATTCTTACCTTCTTGCTGACAGCCGCAGCAATCGGGATGCTATACAAGCGAGGAGCTACCATTTCTGCCGCGGAGGGCGGTTGTATGGCTGAAGTGGGAGTTGCTTGCTCGATGGCGGCGGGCGCCTTTTCGGCATGTATGGGCGCTAGTCCTGAGACGATCGAGCAAGCGGCGGAGATAGGCATTGAGCATAATCTTGGTCTATCTTGCGACCCGCCCGCATCTCTTGTACAAGTGCCTTGCATCGAGCGGAATGCCCTCGGTGCTATCAAAGCCGTCTCTAGTGCGAATTTAGCGCTGAGTTCCGATACTGGTACCCAGAAGGTTAGCCTCGATGATGCGATTCGGGCTATGCGGCTCACTGCCGCCGGCATGCGGAATGAATTCAAGGAGACTAGCCTCGGCGGATTGGCCGTGAGTGTACCGTTTAATATCCCGGTGAGCGTGCCCGATTGTTAAGGTCTCCTTACTACCCTCTACCGTCCGACGCGTTTTCGAGTCTCTCCGTTTTTAACGTTTGGTTTTAAAACATTGGTGCCATATAATGAGTCGTTAAAGTTTGGCGTTGCTGGTTATTTCAGAAAATATGGAAACAGACTTTTGATTTCATCAAATTCTTCGATCCGAAGGGGTGAAGCTCTCGCTTCCGGCAGGTACTATAATCACGTAGATTTTTTAGATTAATAGAATCGGTACACTAGCAAGAATCAAGGAAGCTGTGCACCCCATGACTCTTCACCGAACGCTATGGTCACAAGACTACTTCATTTAGCTGTAAGTCTACGAAGGTGAGCGAACGCTGAATGCTACTTGCCGATGCCCCGCACTTCAGCGTTAGAACGGAAAGACTGCTATGTCTTATGCGGGGGAGGGTGCGCTTAAGTTCTGATGCCCTCTTTCTGATGCCGTCGGTGAGGAGGAAATATCTCCGGAGACGCAGCACCTTAAGTCTTCTCCGCGGAGATGGCCGCGTAACACTCGCTATTCCACAGCTAGCTGATGTGATGGTACCTAATGGCGCAGCGGCCATGACGTGAGCCGATATCGGCAGCCCTATCACACTACCCGGTTATTTTCATTACATGATGGATACTAGTCGAGGTAGAAGATACTACAGTGAAGGTATGGACACGATCGTGATATCCCGTCTTGGAGCGACACTATCCTTCTCGAGGACGATTCGATGAATATATACTAATTGGCAACTTTTTGAACTGCTGACGGGTTAAGGTTCTCATTACGCGTCGAACATAGAATACCTTGCAATTATGGATCGAGGCACTTAACGCCCGGGGTGGATAGGTGGCATGAGGGCATTAGTAACATGACCTACTGACAGGAAGTCACGGTGACACACTGTATGTTACCGACCAGCATGTGATACTCTCGCATTTGTTGTATGATGGTGCGAGTAACATTCAATATCGTCAGAATATACTAAAATATCATGATGTACTGTTTCTTACACATTAGCCATTTCAACTACTGACGTGCCTAATCCATCAACAGGATCTAGATGAGAGCGGACTATCAATCGAGTATCCTAGGTTGTTTTAGAAGTCGTTCGTTTTTGAAGGGCTTTCTATTTACTTTCTACTACTGCTTTGTTGTTCTTCCGTTAATAGAATACGTCTACGTAGCCCAGGCTCCTATAGATAGTAAGATAAAATCTCATTTGAGTATTCCAAACATCCGAATCTGGCGGCTTGTCCGCAATAAAGATACGAGAGCCATGGCCTGAAAATTAGTCATAGAGACGCTTACCTCGTACGACGGCTGTACCCGAATGCAAGCGTCAGTGTCCAAAAGGAGTCATCCGCTATTATTACGCTCAATACCGCTATAACCCTGTTGCACTTACTCGTGATATTAACCCGCCTCTAGGAAGAAATTTTGCCTCAGGTGCGAGCCGAGAATTTTACTCTCGGTGGAGTTTCGGCAAAGGGCGGCATTGCGCTTGTCTAACCTAGTGAGTGTACTGTCTTAGGTATTATTATATCACCTGCACTAAAGCGTAAAATAGATCGATCGATATATCGATCTATGAGAATAAAGCGAAAATGGAAAAAAANTACCGCTTTTGAGAATAAGGGGAGAGAAATTTTCTCAGAATGCGAAGTATCCAGTTGCTAGCTAGCTCGCTTACCTGTTTTTCGGTTCCTTAGCGGGCATCAGGACGAGCATCTGCCAGGAACGGATCTGAGGACGCAAGAGTTGGCGCTTAATACACGTGTAGGTAGATCCACTAACGAAACACCGCTACTTTTTTTTTTTGCTTCCCTTTTTTTTCCTTT
>WUBL01000206.1:0-55815 GCA_011057905.1 Xylaria multiplex | reverse complement strand
AAAAAAAGAATGAAAAACAAGCGTTTGAAGCTCTACTAACTCAAGGTTAAGCTTTAGTTAGGAGACAGTTCAGTAGTGCTTATGAACACCTGACAAGCGAGATCCCGGGTGCCATCCCCCGTCCCATGTCTCACGGTGAGCGATCACCGAGCAACGGATATTATTTTCTAATAGTACGACTAGATCAGGGTTTGCAATATCCCAAGAACTTCTTCCAAGAAAACAATATCACGCTGTGTCGCTGACTCTTGGGGTGAGTAAAGGATCGAATCCTAACACCAAGCGAGGGATTTAGCATCAGCTGCCATTAAATGGTGGTGATGTGCCATTGCACACCACCTCAACTCCTTTAGTCGAATTTATAAACACCGGGCTAAAGGTCAAAATAAGTTTAACCTGGCTTTCGTCCCAAAAAGGACATCTGCTATGTGATGGTGAGCCAATGGTGTAGCCCAAGATATTTACTCAAGATGGTGGACGGAAGACAAAGCGTTGATCCAAGGTGTGTGTGGGAGTCTCGGTACATGATCCTAGATGATACGCGCGATGATTAAAACTCTTGGTCTTTGGCTACTAGTAGATGAAATTGTCGAGGTTAAGGTGAAGGATAGGCTATAATAGCAAATAAAAACCGAGAGGGAGGACAGCGGGGCGCTGGGGGAGGGCAGAGGATTTGGAGAATACGCGTGAATAGTTACTTATATAGTACGCTGGTGTACACCGGAGCCGGAAGACGATCGTACTAGTCTCGAGTACCCCAGTGGTCGTATTGCGGGAGCATGTCGATCGCAGAGGAGAATTAAATGACCCCAAAGCGATGCTGACTCGAGTCGATGGGACGGTGAAGAGTTCCCTGGCTATAACTTATGTAGGTAATTATTATACAAGCCATTAACGTGGAATATATCTACCTCCTACCTGCTCCGTACATAGGTAGGTAATGTATCAAGGCTGTATACTTGTACAGTCCTGTACATTAGGTACGCTATCAGTTGAGCACTTAAGGTTTGAAGTTGAGCACCGATAAAGCATTTTTTAAGATTGGGATGGAGTTGTATTGGGGTACATGCAGGGGAGAAGCATGGGATGATTTTGGGGATCAGGAGCTCGAATGGATCGCACGGGCGGGCATTGGCATGGATTAACACGCACAAGCACCGCACACACGCAGACACACACACACACACACACACATGTGCCGTGTGCAGGCCAAAGCAAAGGTTGAACTTGGTACCTCAACTGGTCTGGACCGAGATGGGTCCTGCGCCCCATAGTATCTCCATGCACCACCACAAAGGTAAAATCCCTTATGTGGTGTAGTGTAGGTCGAGCAGAGTCGAGGTACCTACTTAAGTACTTGACTTGGGAGGCTAGGTCTAGGCATGTACCTCTTCAAGGCACCCTTCAAGCTTCCCGATCTTATAGCGCAGTGTAGTGTAGGCACTAAATATGTAATACCGTACCTTATGTAGTGCATCCGTACATATGTATGCTCTATACTAAGTATACATGAACATTGGATTTTTCTTTCCCGAAGGTCCTCACCGATGCTTTCATCTACTACTGCATTTGCTCACCTACACGTTGAAATTACCTTTTCAGCCTGATTAATATCGAGAATCTCCTCGCCTTAGGCGTACAGATATCGAAATAACCACCCACGCTCACGCATCCCACATCCCACATCCCACATCCCACATCCAAGAGGCTGTTTCAACAACGATACCTATCGTTACAGCCTGGGGAGTGTGTGGCGTACCTAATTCATCCTATTCCGTAATTCTACCTACCTCTATACACACTACACTACACTAGTAGTCTGACTGCCTTGATAACACCTAGGTTGGGTACCTCAAGTAGGCATAGCACATGCCTACCTACTACTAGTACTTGCTGTACAGTAGGTATACTAGTAGGAGATAGGTAGTGGGTATCCTGGGTGTCCTGGGTGCTCCCCATCAAATACCTAAACGTCAAATGTGTCAAGCATCTTTGGGTCGAATGAAAATCTCGACATGGTCCGACTGCAGGCCTTGGCTTCCTGCGATTGGTTTTTTCCATTGGTGTCGCCGGCACCCCTGACGTTTCTTGACCGGTCGGTCAACATGCCATGACCCATGATAGCGATTTTCTACGTGTTGTACCTCGTAGTTGTATGGACTGATAATGATGAGACTTGCAAGACTGTCGGGGCTGGGTCAGTTGTACAGCAGTATTTAGATACTCGTCTTCTTCCTTGCTTGTACGGGGAACATCAGTCCACGTATTTTGTATACAAACTTGTGCACAAAAGCACATATCCATGTCCATGTTCGTGGGCCAAGGGCTTATGGGCTATGGGCGCCTTGGGCCATGGGTAGCACATGGCTTTCGTACACTAGCTGCCGAGCCATCCAGGCAATCGCAGGATTGAGCATAGCTGGTCGAAACGTCCCGAACCAGCCAAACCGGCCAAACCTGCGGCACCACCCAAACTTTCCTATTACAAGTGCCAGAAAGCCGTTACTTATTCCGAATGACAAAGATTCACATGTACCTACGTAGACAGAGTGAATAGCGTAAAGACCCGCTCGGCTCGGAGATCGTTCAGAGGGACTTGGCTGGGGTTGAGTAACGATATCGTCGTACACCCCCAGGCAGCCATCATCACCAACAGCGACTAATAAGCTCGCACACGCACACAAGCCTATGCCATCCACGAGACTGATCGGATGCGAACGAAGCTCGACAGAAGCCCCGCTTGATGTACCTAGAAGTGCATGTTGAGCAATAACAGTGTGTTGGCTATTGGTGAGTGAGTGGGCCGCCGTAGATGGAGCGACCATCGAATGGGAGTGAGACCCGGACACACACTAAACAGTTTCTCATTCCCTTGCTCAGGCACGTTTCCTTCTTCCCACCCACCGAGCCAACGGGCCGCCTCGCGACCGTTACGCGAGTCGAGGTACCGTGGCAGCTTAAACTACAACGCTGTGGTCGAACCTAGCATCGAACCTAGCATCGTAGACACCTTGGCGACATCGTCTCAGAATATAATTCGATCGGTTGGGTAGGTTCTTGGTGGTGCTACCTATTTGGTGCTAATCGACCACATTGGTAGGCGTACGATGTGTAGTAAGGTCCTGTGGCTCTTGGTTGCTCTCAATATCGACCCATATCCAAGTTCCCAAAAAGGCATTGGCTCTAGCGTGGGCGTGGTCGATATACATACACTAGTACGAGTAGCATCGCCTAATATCGTATTATTCCGTCTTCATTAGTATCGCGACGATGGGGCAATGCCAGAAAAACCAGCGATATGGGCGACAAGCACAAGCTCTCGCCATATCGAACGCTGCCTATCTTGTTTAGAGAATCTCGATTTGACGGATGGTGGGTGAGGTGCTGGCCCCCACATACGAGCTGTAACCCTCTATCGTGTAATCATTTTTAGCATAGCTAGTTATATGTAATGCAGTCACTGAGCGAAGAAGATGTGCATGCACAATGTCCCAGTCGAGGCAACACGGGAATCCAGGCGAGAGAGGCTCTGCCTCCACTACAACCTCTCCGTCCAACCATCCCTCCCATATGTGTAGTGTATTTATTGCACAGAGTACACTAGAAGCTGAGTGTCATTGAGGAGCCACCACTATACAACAGGCACATAAGCAGCCCCATGGGTGAGTAGGCAGTAGGTCAAGCTGCCGGTCATCATCTATTATTATTGTGCATATATATCTATGGGTGCAACCGGATATAAAATGATACCCGGAGAGCGTCATATGAATTTCATTTCTCTACACTAACCCACAATGTTGAGGTTCATGCCGTCTGATGAAACCCCGAGCAATAAAAGACGAGATGACTTGATACCTGAACACTCTCGAGCCATCC
This sequence comes from Xylaria multiplex, assembly GCA_011057905.1. NCBI lineage: Eukaryota > Fungi > Ascomycota > Sordariomycetes > Xylariales > Xylariaceae > Xylaria > Xylaria multiplex. Next base: position 51,939 of record WUBL01000206.1, on the reverse strand, counting down.
TTGCCGAGGAGCGTAGTATTAAAACAAAAAGGACTAGACACATTGTGTATTATATATACCAAGGAAAGATGGAGGGAAACGGGTGCCTGAGCAACAAGCCGGACATTCCCATGATGCCTGGCCGATGTATTTCGGGTCTTGTCGCGATTAGGTTTGCTGAGAATGGTCTTAGTACGTACGACGACTGGATGAAGGTGGTCTGCACAGCCTCATGATGGCCTCGGAATTCAAGAACTGGAAACTCAAAACATCCCGGCAGTTGCAGTTGGGCCCCGCAGCGATAAATTGCTCCAGAAGAGCGAGTGGGGCTGTACCGACTGTTGATGGTGGTGAACTGGGATTGCTTGTGCATTTTGTTGCATTTTGTTGCATTTCCACTCCCATAGGTACCCTCTCATACCTACAGCACCCGGGAGGTACCCGGTACCCTCCCCTAGGTATCCCTACATCTTCCGCCCACTACCCTCACCACCGCGGGTACACTGCCGTAAGAACATCGCGTACCTACCTACCCAAGCTTAGGTACTGTACCTAGGCAAGCTGGGGACCTAAATTGGTGCACATTAAGGCCCTAAGGCGTGAGCTACCATCTTAGCGTGTGCCTGTCCCGAGCTGCAACCTTGGTGAGCTTGGCGGCTCTGGCCTGCTTTGGTACTCGGGTACCTACCTACCATGTAGATACATAACTCTATGTAGTATAGCTTACTGCTAGTACGTGTACCCTGAAACCTACATAGGTTGCATGTGTTCAGTGGTGTTGTCTTCAGCGCTGCACTTTTCTAGCGCAGTACCCCACAAAGTTTTTACTACAGATATCCCAAGACTACAGGTACCCGGCAGTTTTATTCTTTATTCTTTCCTTTTTTTTTTTTTCATCTTCTTATTCTCTAATTCTTCAATTGATAGGTGTATAGTATTTTGACCATAAGGTAAATAGTTGGTTTAAAGCCACCTTGTACGCTAGGAGACGTCGAAGATCATAGGCAAAGTATGGGTGGTCATTGAGGAAGTTGGTAGTGTATGAGGTGGTGCCTGTATTGTAGCTGATAGGTGGTAGTATAAGGTACGTAGCTGTAAGTCGTTAGAGCTAGCAAGCCTGGGAGTCTCCACAGATAGGTAGCGTACCGCACGTAGTTAAGTGCTTTTTTTTCTCCGAAAGGGTATTAGTGTTTGATGTTTATAGTGCCTAACCTACCTAGTGTACTTAGTACTTCCATCTGATGCCCTGTAATTGTTTTGAGAAGTCATCTTTACCAGTTGATATAACAACACTCACATGTATTCCCATCGATATTGATGTTGATGTTGACGTTAATGTTTTGTTTACTTCTATTAATATAGGTGATGGGCTGAGTAGGTAACCTATATAGAAAGGCGTTGGCGTTGATATTGGGATAGAGCTAAGTACAAAACATCAATCGGGTGGTAGACTCGGGGGCTTCACACAAGTATGTACCAGGTTGGTATTTTAGCGGGAGCTTGAACACTCGGCGTTCCCCGTCCGTATTCTCCTCTAGCAGTTGGCAGTGCCCATGAAGTAGGTAAGTAGTTGTTCCTAGGTAGTGCACACGATAACATGGATAACATGGGTAGCCTCAGTCTGCATAGAGCTATATACTTGAAGTACCTAGATAGTGTAGTAGAAATGAACTTGAACCACATGCATACCCATCCTCATACTCCTCATCTCCTCATACATAGTCCTCATCATACTCATTCATAACCCTATCATAAATAGTATTCTGCCCATCCCGTCCGCAACCACCCCCCCCCTCCCCCCCTAGCCTCTGATCCTCTCCACACCCTCCTACTCTCTCTTTCTCCTCTCTCTCTTCCCCCATCCAACACGACATTACTACCTAGATTAGGCCCAGCCCAACTGTGGTGACCAGAACAGGAATTTGTAAGTCCCTCTTTCATCACCATCACCCATCATTCGCGTCTGTCCGTCTTATTAAGCCTCTCTGTCACACCACGAGAATCTCCTTCGGATTGGTTTCCATTTCGTGCTCTACTACTGCCTACTGCCTACTGCCTACTACCTACTACCTACCACCCACCACCCACCGTTTCTTGCTCTTTTATACAACTCTCTCACTCGGTCAGTGCCTTGCATGCTGAGACGTAGAGAGACGACAACGACAACGACAACGACAAACGAAGATTTGATAAACATATTGAGAACACGTATTTGCTACCGTGAAGAAGAGAGAGAGAAGGAGACAAATAAAAANGAAAAAAAAAGAAAGTGATAACTTTTCGACTTGCCGTCTACCAATAGTGAACAGGAGGTTACAAGAGAAGTGGGGGAAGCATGCGCGGCCATACAAAGATCACACCTCGAAGAAACATCACGTCCTTTTCGTCCTTTTCGTCCCTCTCGTCCTTCTACCACCGTGGTACATGATACTCGCAGCATTGTACCTGCTACTAGTGCGAGTGTATGTACGGTATTATTATAGTCTCCCCTCTACGCTAATCACAACCCTGCAACCCAACCCTTTGACCCCGTACCAAAGTAGTGTACAAACACATGCCCATCCTCCAATCAACCATCCTTTCCAATCAATCATCCTTTCCACTCATCCTCTTCTATCCCACGCCCTCCATCAAGAGAGAAAGAGGAAGAAGTGCAGACGGACGGACAGACACGGATAGAAGAAGCTCAGGCTCTCCTTTACCTATACCCCCCCATCTTCCCCAATCCCTCTTCCCCCGATTTCGATTTTGATTTCGATTCCGATTCCGATTTCGAATTGTATTCCCGTTAATTTCTAGTTCCTCCAAAATATTCTAATTTCCTACCTTCTCACAGGCCCTAAGGTCGTGTCGTCGTCGTCCTTGTCGTTGGCATCGCTGCTACTGCTACTGCTGCTGCTGTTATCGTCGCCGTCGTCCTTGTCGGTGTTATTCATCACCGCCCAAAGGCGACGAGACGAGGAAAAAAAAAAAGAGTGTGGTCTGCCTGCCTGGGCTTGCATTCCTCCTCTACCTACGCCCGCTGGTGTTGTCTTGTCTTGACTTGTCTTATCTCACCCGCGCACCAACGCAACGCACCAACGCACCAACGAACATCACGCACGCGCGCCCACACCACCCACCCACGGTTCCGAGCCATCGTCACTACGATTTCTCCATTTTTCCCCCGGTCGCGCGCGCTGTCGCTCAGGAACCCAAGCAGTCGATCCTCGTGTGTACCAACTCGTTAGCCTACCAGCTTACTAGCTGCACTGCACTGCACTGCGCCATACTGCTGCGCTTGCTACCGGCGCGGCGCATTTTACCAACTTAAGTCCTGCGTTAACGCGCACCCATAATTCCCTTAAGAAACGCACGCACGCACACACGCATTGTGTCACATCGATCATCTGCCATATTCGACGCATCATTCAATCAGTCGGCCCATCAATCTATCAATCGCACTATCTCGGAGGAAGTATAGCATCGCATAACTCGGTATTGCGTCTTTATCCTTGGTTAGACAGGTTCTATACGATTCCGCGACGCTCCGGCCTGACCTGCTCCGATCAACGCGATCATCATCGCACCCTATCCTCGGTCGCATACGACTGCGTACGATCGTCTACACCTTATTTCCTTATGATAATTGAGTATATGCATCTCGAAGTATGAACGTAGACCTCACCGCTCAAAGCCCAATCCCAAGATCGACCAAGTCGCCTTTGTTTTCTTTGTCTAGTAGTCGGGCGAGTACCTTGTCTTCGCCTGTCACTGCCGTGACTAGCCCTCCTAAATCTGCCATGTCATCCCATGGCTTTGTCGGCCAACCACTCACTCAACCGTTAAGATCCATAGCTACGTCGAAGCTCACGATGACTCCATACGACCTTGAAGCGATAACTAAGCCGGTTGGGACACCTTTCGGCTCTGGACCTCTTTCGCGTCAAGTCCTAATTCGTCGCCTCCCTTCCGACACCACCGATCAACAGTTGCGACTAATGCTACTATTTTCTCAAGAGCTTGTTAATGTTGAAATCTTACCCCCAGATATGTCCAAGGACATTGGATTTCTTTCAGCTATTGTCAAGTTCAACACTCCCGCAGGTGCACAGCAGGCGCAGGACATGCTGCATGGTAAATCTCTTCGGCCCAACCAAGTTGAATTGGTCGTTGAGATGATGCCTGGAAGCCCGACAGGTTCTAGAAGATATCCGGCCGAGAATGGAGTCTCAACTAAGACGAATGGATCTGCTTCCATTGCTTCACCGGGCGCTCCTTCGCGTCAGCCGGCTCGATTCAGCGAGGCATTTCAGCCTATCGACAAGATTTCACCCCCTTCGAACGGCTTGTATCCGATGAGCGACATCGCTAACCCCGAGTACTATCAGAACATCTTTTCTCCGCAGTCCCCCATTGGCAACCACCTTACCCACCAAACCCAGAGTCTGGGCAAGACTCTCATCCACGATACCGCGGAAGACGATGAGACTCGAGAGCTTCTCAAAGATCCTGTTGCCTACGCAGAAAATGGAGCCACGCAGCAGAGGCGCGCTACCGCGCCGCATCTACCCATTTCGCGCATAGCTAATCTATCACTTAATACGAACACCAGCGGGGCTGCTCCACCATATGCGCACTCAAACATGACTCCCCTGTCCGCCCATGGAAATAGTATGTCGCCGACTATTATGAATGGAGCGAGTCACTCAGCAAACTTTCAGATGGGTAATTTCAATCGCCATAATTTTCCGCCCGTCAATCCTGCGGACCAGAATCCACCGTGTAATACCCTCTATGTTGGTAATTTACCTATCGACACCTCGGAAGAAGAACTTAAGGCCATGTTTCAAAAGCAACGTGGTTATAAGCGACTGTGTTTTCGTACCAAACAAAACGGTCCAATGTGCTTCGTCGAATTTGAAGACGTCTCGCATGCAACGAGAACGCTCCACGAACTTTATGGTAAACCTCTCCATAATAGCGTTAAAGGTGGCATTCGCCTAAGCTTCTCTAAAAATCCACTGGGTGTCCGCTCCGGTCAAACTGCAGGACCTCCTGCGAATAGTTCGATGGTCAGTATGAATGGGCTAATGGCATCAAGCAATGGCTTCCCGATTACAAACAGGCCGCCTCCTGGTCTAGCCACACCCCCTGGCTTAAATCGTCTCGACTTCAGCGGCAATAATCAGCCAGCCTCAAGTGGCACAAATACCCCTTCGGGGTATGCGGGGACCAATGGTCATATCTGGAGCGGCCCATTATACAACGGTCATCATTCGACTGCCGGCTCTGCGGCTTTCATGATGGGACGATAGATGATTAAGCAACAGAAAAGAATATCCGCCGCGAATAGTTATTGACTTTATTATTTTGGACGACTTTTGAAACAGTCGGGGGCGTCCTGCGTTTATCCCCAAACCCCCAACAAGATTCGCTTAGCTAAGAGGCGGCGGTCGAGGACTATCATCATTCCCAGGATCATGAGCGGGTAGCCAATTTGGCTAGTCCTGCATATATTGGCGTTTGTAGTTGATGGTTATGTCGGTGCATTGTTCTTAGCGTTGGCGTCGAGATCTCTGTGGTTTGCCTCAGATATGTCGGAGCGTTGTTGCAACAGCCTGGGAGTTTTNAGTGTCATTTCGTTGTTTTTCTATGACTAGTTACCTGGGCATTGTTCGGTATTTATCTTGTCAACTTGTTCAGAGGCATTAGCGTCAGGGTTCTTCCATCTCACACCGTCACAACTTGACAGCAATTATTCACTAGTACTCAAACGCACAAATATGGAGTTTGATTTTGAGGGGCAAAGGGATTACAATTTGTGCATTACGGCCACCGACCCTTGGTCAGAATTATGCGACTGGGAATCTTTACAACCTTGCATTGGGCCACAAGGCGAACTTTGTCATTCAGCATCGGACGGTCCCAACCAACGGCGAATTTGATCGAGCGAGAAACTCGTCTGAGACAACCCACCGTCCACCAACACGACAGGACGGAAAGGGGATGCCGATTTTCTATATGGAGCATTTCTCATACATGGCGAAAAAAGGGACAGGACTAGGACGGTATCAGGCGATGGGCGCTATATATTACAACTCGGTTCCTGCCTTCATAGGTAGCTCACCTGCCGGCTGTGTAGCAGCGCAAGAGGTGATCATTTTATCGTATTGCATCGGAGAGGGAAGCGGCTGCATGGGTTCGGTGACTCCGCATCGTTGGCCGGTTTTCGCAGTTCTGTTATTCTCACAGGGTGAACATCAAATGCAGGGCACTGGAGCGGGATTAAGGACGATTCATTGTGAATTTGATTTCAGGGCAGGGAGCACGACTCGAAGATAACCGAACAGACGAAGTGGAATACTGGTGCTTGTTGGAAATCTGTAGGAAGTTGGGCGTGCCGTGAACGTGGTTCCAATTGTCACAAAGGGAGGGGGAGATGGTCTATTTGTCTTTCGGGCTTACCACTATATTCCCTCATTCACGCACTGGGCTTCTAAACCTTAGACATCATTTGGTGGCGTACCCAGGACTACGGAAAGAAACTGGCATTTCCCGCGATACAAGTCTTTTTCTCCCGTCTTACTTTCCATACATTTATTTCATACATAATTTCTAGTCGGTTAGTCGCGGGTTTAGACGGTCACCTTGATTCGCATCTAGGAAAGAACAGCATATTCCAATTTAAAAGCAACGCCTCTATACAGTCAGCCATGTTAAATCTATCTCGTACGTGTTCTATGACAATTTTACTGTGTAATGAAGCAATCTATCCTCGGTGTGCCACTCCGTCCTTCTATTAAACGACAGCAACCTGTTTTTTTTACTGTCTGTCTGTCTATAGTTAAGATCTCGAACGTAGAGTTAGAGGCTTGCTAGATAGTATCCTCGAGGATGTTAACCATAATGCAGTGAACCTCTATTCGGTATGATATACTCTTCCCCTCTTCCCCCATATCAGTCTCTCTTGACTCTAGAAGCTGGTGCTGGTTAGGAGGTGGAATTACAAGTATCCCCGATTTGCGTTACGTTGATACGATTCATATTATCAAGTTGCGAATAACGCAGACCTTAGATCCACACAGCTGGGCTGGTATAAAAGGGCATTTGTACCCTAATATGAGTGTTATTATCCGCTATTCTTCTAATTTCTCTGGCTCTCGTATCACGGCCGCTGCTAAGCGGCCATCATCAACCCTCACACGTGTATCGGAGAAAGGCAGGGTTCGAGTCTCTTCCGGCCTGAGATGTGAATTGGGGGATTCTAGAAAGATACCAAGTCAAGGGACGCCGGACCTCGTGTACGAGCCGTAGTCGGACAACTGGCTCATGCACACGGTTCTTCGACGGAGGTGGTGTTCATGTCGAGGCTCTTGAGCTCTGGGGATCTAACCCGAGTAATGCTGTCGAAGAGACACTGGGCATTACGACGGAGTCGCCGATTAAGCCTTGGTAGTCATGTTAATCCTTGGCGCATCGTGTCGAGCATCCTTGTCCTGGAATTTGTAAACCTCATTAATGAGAGGCTGCTTCATAGGCACCGGCGGTGCTGGTTGCGATGGTTGATGTTTAAAAAACCCTATTGGGCACTGGCGTAACACTCAGGTAGTAGAAGTCTTGGTTTGGCCCGGCTGTTGGAGGGATTGTTCCCGTGTGTGCCTCATCTCTCAAGTCAGCGTCGAGCGATTAGCTGTGTTGTTGGGGAGGGGGTTAAGTTAACGAGAAAGGGGTTACGAATAGGACCTTCCACAAGCATGGAAGCGTTTAGATAGATATCTCGTCAGTGTATATTAATTCCACATATAATTTACTCACGCAGCTACTAAGGTATGGTTTTTGATGCCGTGGTAATGTATGCTTTACTCCAGGTGTCCGCAAGAGATTGTATGCCACCCTCATCCTCCTTCGCTACTATAGTGATTCTTATAATACTAGAACACTGACTTCGTCTTTAGAAGCCTTTATTGCGTTGGAGTTCGTATTTACGATGCTCCGATGAACAAAGGTTACTCCAAGACTCGTATCTACTCAGCTAGCTCTTCATTATGGGCAGCCTCGCCACCTCTTCGAGCGAGTGGAGGGCATAGAACTGTGATAGTCGCGCTTAGCATATGTGTCTAGCATCGTCCTTTTATTATTAATACCCTCCGAATTACTCGGCGGATGGAGATGTATCAGGTTACATATGGTATGAAGCCGATCGGTTATTCGACGTACTCGTCGGATGGCCTAGACTTAAAGGGCTGGCTCGTCGCGTCACTCTTACCCTGAATATCGCACCTATGTTAGCCCAGGACCTCTTTAGATATTTGTATTATATGGCATCTACTAACTTGAAAATTCTAATAATTAACCTGGGCTATCCGCTGCCGTTATAGTGAACAACGGCTGGGTCCGAGAATGAAATACTTTGTCAATGGGTCCCGCTCTCGATCTGAGTTAGAGGCACTTCACGGCTGCTGGGGAGTCATGGCATTTCTACGATCAAATTTTCTCTTTGCGGAATATGATGCAAATATGTTTGCGGGTCGCTGTTGGATCTATGTATTAGAAATGGGAACAGGCCCACCGGCAGATCATTTCATATCTCTCTTTCACAAAACGCGGGTTATTAACATGCGGATGGTGAAGCTGACCGTTGTAAGCCAGATCGACACTATGTGAGAGGGCCAATGGCTATTACCGTATTTCGCAGTTTCGATGGTTCAAATTATATCCGATGGGGCTGATCTCCATGGCCTCGTCACGGCATCGGCAGTCAACAGAGGGGAATAGCAAACCCGTACTAAATATATCACGTCAACCTCGGAACGGCTCGCCTAAAGGAAGGAGCGCGGGCCTGGGTACTAGAGTCCGTGCGTCGTCGCCTCAATCTGCGGAAAATCCGACGTTCGGAACTGGCGGACTTTGGGCGGGATTTGCGTAAATGAGGGAGAACTAGGAGGAGCCCCTATTGGATACCATACTATGCATCTACATGTTATTGGAAGGTAGGGCATTGCACCTCGTTTGGAGTCAACTCGTATCTACTACTAGCAGTACTAGACTAGTAGAACAGTGTCTAGAAGTGGATCAGAAACGTGGTGACGAACTGCCACATGCAGTAATATTGCCTTCTTCAAGGTTGTTGCTTAGTAGTGGCTTGGCTCGATGTCGCCTCTGGAGGCGATCTTCTTGAAGCAGCATAGACTAATGCCTAATTGTAGATTAGAAGAGGTACGTTTTCAAGCGTTCCACGAAGCCGGGATACACTAGATTAACTTAGTCAGCTTCGGAATCGCCCTCCGTCGCCGATCACTGACAATTTTTCCAGCGAGCAGGACCCCGGGTTCTGCCCGGGGCGGAAGCTCGGTGTGTTGAGACTCTCCTACCCATTCCGTACACGGCACCAAATAGTAAGTTCTTTCACCATAGACTAGAGGGATTGGCAGTGATGTGTGTCTGCTAATCGCCAAACCGAGAGTCTCGCAGGTCGAAGCGTCGTGACATAGTTGACTTGTGTAAGCTTCATGTCGTGGTTAGACACGTACGTTACACGAGTAAATAGTGTATCATTTGTGAGTGCCTTGCGTCATCGGTTAGAACGTTAGAACGGGGGTTTACGCCGCTAGTATAGGTACTATACTGTATAGATTAGGTGCGGTTTGGAGCGAGGGAGGAGGTGGGGGCTTCAACCTCTAGTGTAGNACAACTCCGGGGAGCCGGATCGTCGATCTTTTTTTTTTTCATTTTCATTTTTATTCTCATTTCGATTTTCAGAGGAAAAAAAAAAACCAAATAGTTGATGTTGATGACTTACACTCCTGGTATGTAGGGGTATTTAACAGACAAGCCCCCTTACATATATGTAATAAGTACCTCAAATAGCTCTATGACTACCGAACTAATGCACTCGGATTTTCAAGACAAGGCCTGGTACAATGTCTAGACCCTATCAATTGCAATTACGACGGGGTAGCCGGATGACAGTGCAAGAAATGGTCATACTAGTAGAGATTGATGGTTTCCACAACAAGCTCATGACTGAGATACATCATATAGTCGTACACGGGCGCGTGCTTGTACCTGGATTGGATGACAAGCGTTTAACACATAACTAGTATACTAGGCATAAGGCACTGTTGATTCCTCTGCCCGGCTCTCGGCTACTTTTGACCCCTGGCATGCCACCGTTATACTCCGATCTAGATCCGTCTGTCGAAGCCTAGGTTGGAATGTGGTTGTGGTGAGGCTAATCTAGCACGAGAGAAGCGCGCAGTGGGACGGCTGCTGCCATGGACGACGGCAACGAGAGGCTGTCCTCAGCTGAGTTACGTCTGGTTCGGGTTGGCCCTCTGTCTTTGTGTTGCACCTACAGTAGTGTGCTCAGGTTAGCAGTGTAGACCGTACACTAACGCCGGATTCGTTACAAATACCTCGGCCCACAAATAGACGGGATCCTCTAAAAGCTCTAGCTTAGTGGTTCGAAATGTAGGTACACCACTATGTCCAGGACATGCGGTAGGGCCTGGTCCTGCACATGGCTCGATATGTCACCATCACCTGCAAAGACGGAGCTAAAGACACAAATCTGGATGCTACTGGGAGGTAGGCAAGGAGAGAAAGGAGCAGGGAGTACAATGCTATGTAAGAGGATTGTCACTATTTGGTAGCATCAATCCGTCATTGGTCATTGGTCATTGGATAGAGCATAGGAAGGCCTTTTTCGGGGGGATCCTGTCTTGGAATGTAAGTAGGTATCTAACGTCGGTTACAACAAAAACATACCTTAGGTAGGATAACAGATACATATACAAGTAGATCATGTACAGCGGATACCTCCCACAATGTAGTTTGAGTGTCTAGGAGTACTCATAGATTACTATCAACGTTCATGTACGTACACGCCTCAGTATTAGTATTAGTGGCCATCTTCACTCGAGTACATACATGCAGGTATGTATCCACGGTGCACACAGAGGGTACAGTAATTTATGTAAGTAATAATGTGCTCTACCTACATACCTACATAATCTATGTAGGTAGTAGGTAGCCTGCCTAGAGGGCATGCGCTGCAATATAGAGATTATTTCCTGTAGGAAGACGCACAAAGATATGTACGAAGGCACGTAGGAAGACGCAGCGAGGACTTAAGCACCGGCTAAGGCAGATATTTTCCCGTTTGTATACAAGTGCCCACACTACCCACCTAGGTAGCGCTAGGTACAGGTAGTAGCTCGTTAGGTAGCTGTTGTGTTACCCTCCCTAGACTACATGCAGTTGAGCGCTGCAAGGACCTAACTAGACGCTGCAGCTCCTACACGTTACTGGTGAGAGGGCTACTGCAATGCCCCCCTCAGCCGATGCAAGCTGCAGAGAACTGTGAGCTCTACGTGGCTTAGCTTGGGTGAACAGACAACAGATAGCCAAACACAGTTCAATACAGCGAGGACAGGAGTAGGGGGAACAAGGAACAAGGGCAAGGGGCAAGGAAAACCGGTGTTCTGTGTTCGGCGTTTNGGTTTTTTTTTGTTTTTTTTGGGACTGCACGGCAAAACGGCGAAGAGGTACATACATGTGGTTGCATACATATATGTACTTACTTACATGTATCTACGGTTCCGGGCAAGGTATGAGCAGGTACATCTAACTATTTGATCTACATCTGTACTAGAGTAGGCAGCTAGGTAGCTCACAACATAGGCAACAGCAGTTGCAGTGCTAGGTATGCACTACCTCCACTAAGTACCTACATTGCTACATAACAGCAGGAGGGAGGTAGGTAGGTATTGATGCTAGATTTAGGTACTCACGCCTTACCTACTTGAGTACAGTATATGTGTAGGTGTACACGAGGTATGAGTTGACCCTACTATGGAATCGATAGAACCAAAGGGAAGTAAGTACCTATATTACACTCTTCTTTTTGAGGTTCGTTCTGGTCTCTGTGTTCTGGTCTCTGTTTTCTTCTCCCAGTGTCATACTAGGTCTGTGTAATAGTAAACTGTCCAGGCTATTTGTTTAGTTTGGCTTGGTTTGGTATGGCATGTATGGTTTGGTTTCGTTCCGTTCTGTCTTGTCGATCGAACCGTTAGATACTGTACCGTGCCGTACATACACTACTACCTCATAGGCTATCCGCGGTAGCTGCCGGCGGTACCATCTTACACACAAGTACACCAACAGCGCCGATGATCAGGACGACACCCGCCACTGCGATACCTGACCTAACCGCGCGCTCCATTTGCACACACACACCCACCACACTCACATCTTCTTATTACCTACTACCTCCCTAATATTTCCCCGGATTTCTCTACCTCTGATCTGTTCCCGTCCACTCTTACCATCTATCTCTGCTTCTACTTCCTAGTCGGGGATTCAATCGGTATCCATCATACCGGCATAATAGCCGTGGCCGGTTACCTTCTTGCTTTTCTCGCCATGCTCGCTCGCCTTCGTCTCTTATCGCCTACCTTACTTTATTGATTTTGTGTCGCAACGGCTACTATTGTGCCACTACAAGTCTGATTGCTGGTTTTGTTGACTTGTGCACGGACGAGTTACTTTTAGCCGACGTCCGACGTCATTCCCGGATTTTCATGAGACGAGTACATAGTGTGGGAGAGCCTCACTTGTCCTGAAAACAACCCCCTTTGCGCACAGATATTTCCCGACGTCATACGCCCAACACGTCTCCCTCTCTCTTCAAACTTAACTACCTGGCCTATCTCATTCACCTCCATCGATTGATTTCGTTTGGTTCTTTCGTGGCTCCTAATCCGCCAAGCTGCCCTAAAATATACCAATTCATATTAGTCGACACCCTGGTCCAGTGTAGGTATAGGTATACTACCACCTTGCAGCATCCGGTCTAATCCTAGTGACGGACCCCGCTGCTAATGCCAAAGTGTTATTCAAAAAAANCAAGAAAGCATCCCCTCCACCAACCGTAACTACATCAACCATCCATCTTGATCGCTACAGTTGCTCATCGTTGTTTACTACGCAAGCGGCAGAGACGCGAGTCAGAAGCGGACGTGTTGGCGAGGCGCAGGCGCTAGCGACATCAACCTTCCCGAAAGCACCTCATGGGGATTTGATCTATTACTGAGCTCCAGTTACGCCTCAGCTCTGAGCACTAGGCTCAAGTCGAAATCATGGCGCCCCGACATACCCGTTATCACCAACCTACGTTTGTGTTCCTGTCACTATTTACGTCCTTATTCCCCCCGGATTCCCGCCAACCGTAGCTATGGATCATCTTCGACTGACGCCTGCTTCTCTACGAACAGCCGCGAGTATCATGTTGTGGTAATGGGCGCAGGTGAGCCCTTCTCTTGAGACCGCAACGTCAATCATATCGAGAATGCATCCACTAACGTGGACAAAAAGGTGGTGTTGGGAAAAGCTGTCTCACAGGTACGACAGACGATCCATTGATATCACGGTCCTCGACTAAAACACGGCGGCATATACGCAATGGTCTGGAACTTGCTCGCTAATTGCGATTGATGTGATAGCTCAATTTGTCCATAACGAATGGATTGAGAGTTATGATCCAACGATCGAGGATTCCTACCGGACGCAAATGACGGTTGATGTGAGCGCCCCGCAATTTGATCCGATTGGCTTGGCCTGGACAAGCTGATATGTCTCCCGCAGCAACGCCAGGTAGTTCTAGAGATGTAAGACATCGCCGATCACGACTCGTCTCCATTCTCCGCCGTTTTACCGGCCAGGCTGACCAGAGACAGTTTGGATACCGCGGGGACTGACCAATTTGGTTGGTCTCACCACACACCCCTTTTTTGTCTCAGAGCCTACTGACACGGTTCTAGTCGCTATGCGAGACCTATACATGAAAACAGGGCAGGGATTCCTGTTAGTCTTCAGTATTACGTCTACAACTTCCTTGAGTGAGATTGCTGGGCTCCGCGATGAGATAATTCGCATCAAAGATGACGAGAACGTCCCTATAGTCATCTGTGGTAATAAAGCCGACCTAGAAGAGCACCGGACTGTTCCCCGGACTCGAGGCTTCGAGGTTTCTCGAAGATGGGGCGCACCGTACTACGAGACAAGTGCACGAACTAAGAGTATGTCCACCATCGCCTTATTTCATTAGCGTGGTCACTAGGCTAAATATGAGAACTAGCGAATGTCGAGGAGGCCTTCATTGACCTATGTCGACAAATGTTACGGAGAGATGATGCCGGTGGTGATCACCGGCATGACGAATATGATCTATACTCAAACTCTAGAAGGCGTAGACGGCGCCGAGATCACAGCCACCGAACCAAATGCGTCATATTGTGAACCAAAGCAGCAGATTTTGAAGTGTTTTCTCCAAGATATATACAAGGCCATAGAAATCAATTCGGGCCCGAAACACACATTTAACCTACGCCTACGACGGTTGTTGCGATCCGAATATCGCGGGGCTTTTTCGCTCATATGATGTGAGCCTAGCTGAGCCGATAACGCATTGCGTCGAATGAAGTTAAATTCATGGAAAGGCGGACGCACTCTAGAAAGGGGGACTTGAGATTCCCATAACAAACGGCTACACAAAGCCACGATGAAAGACATTACCAAATACTTTGATGATACATCATGACCTCATTCCATTTGCGGACAGATAAAAGGAAACAAAAACTCAAGCATTTAATAGCGATGGATTAGTAGTATATATACCCCTTCGAAATTAAATAAATAGGTACGCTACAGACGGTGCTATGTCCTGGGCCATCCATCCTCCGAGTTGCCAACGTTCCCCCTTAAAATTGGGATTTCGACTCCGTTCGGGCACTATTTGCGTTCAACAAGACGGCGTCATTATGTGTTAGGAGGAACACGTACATCAGAAGAGCAAGAAAAAANCACCGCTGCCTGCTAACAGTAACACCATGTTCAACGCCATCCGAACTGGTGAGTCACTAATGCGCGCAATGGCCATAGCCTCGTTAAATATACGAATAGTAGTTCTTGGTCCTATGGACCCCCACGCCTATGCAACGTAAGAAAATATATATGAGTGCATGCGTAAGAAATGCAGGTTTCACCGGTAAATACTATACGAAGAAACGACGGGGCTTCGTTTCAATTCACTTGTCCGTCATCGTCTCACACAGATCTCATACCAAAGCACTGTTGAAGTATTGATTGTACTCCCCGAGCCCCAATAACCTCATTAGCTTGGGACCCCATCGCTCGTCCTCGCCCTACGATTCGCTACCTTACAAAAACCCTCGACGGATAAACGGAGATTTCGAGTCTCCAAGATCTTGCCCTACAATAGGCACCGAAAGTAACATGGCTTGTGACTGACTACTTACTATAAGTTACTTGACCAGTCTAGCAGCTCCTAGACAAGGCAAAGCGAGCTCGCCGACACGAAAACGGGGCTGAACGGCGAGGGAAAAATCCAGACCGGCCGACGCCTGCAGCTATTGACCGGACGTAACGTTAATTAGGTGATTTGGTTTTATGGGAAGCCAAGTACCAATAAGAGTCGTGGACCCAACAGTTGGTGCGGATAAACAGACATAGAAGCATCAAGAGGCACGCACCGTTCGCTACGAAGACTTTATTCCGGAAATAATTATTTTTTTTGAGTCTCATTCAGTTCTATCTTGTGCTCTAACAAACAACGGCAATAGCAGCACAGGCGCCGGGCAATATTGTGGTGGTTTAGCATAGTCGGGCGGACGAATGAATGGATGGATAGATAGATAGGCATATCTCCAATCTTGAAATATATGTGTCGCCGTCACACGCATGCAGACACCAAATGATAGGCGCGGGTTAAACATTGATTCTCCTGGTTTTTGTCTTTTTTTTTTCGGGGGAAATTTTTTTTTCTCTCGGCTGATAAGCTGTGGTTGGTTGGAATAGTGGTTGCTTTCCTGCATGACGGTTTGGTCCGGCGTCCGACAATAACGGCGATTGGCCGAGCCTCACCGTCTAAACATCCATATATTCCGCGCCACCCGTGTGCGGAGTCAGCACAAAGAGGCGGAAAGGGGATCAAAGGCCCAGATACACGCCATCGCCTCGTCTTTGCCTTTTTTTTTTNCTTTCGCAAACGGTTCCAATGGGAAATCTGCCGACGCGGCGCAAGCACCATCACAATCACACTCTTTGCGGCGCTTACGTCTGTAAGACGTGCTCTTTTCCCCCTGTCTCCCTTCTCTCCCTACAACTTGCACGTACTTGTCCCCAAGTCCGAGTATCGAGACTCGTGGACCGCTAGCTCCTTAGGCCGGAAGTGCACTTTCGGCTAGCCTGGTGCCATGCATCACGCGCAATAGACGGTTCATGGTCTAAATAGGAAGAGCCAAGAGTCCACCAAAGGATGTTGGTTTGGCTCACCAAGGATCGGGCGATGCTACCTAACTCCAGCAGAGGTGGGGTGCCGCTACTGCCACCTTTGCTGTGCAGCAACCAGGCAATAAGATCGCCTCTTGTCATACCGTTTACAACTCGCGCCGTTATCAAATGGCGGAAACTCAAAATTGAGCCGTTTAAGAATGCGGCAAGTGTCCGTTTCAGGGCCAACCCCACAATCCCCCAAACACCGAGCCCGGCCGACTCGAATCACCAGGTGTCCGCGCAACGTGACTTGATGAGAGCCTAGCCTCACGCTTTTGCGGACGCAGCCTCGACATATCGCTCGAGTGTCTTTTTCTGTAGCGCTCTTTGTTCGTTGATAATTTCCCACAGCTCTTCATTCTCTTTTTGCAGCTCGATATCGCCAGCAGCGTTGCTAGCAGGCCCTTGAAATGCTAGTATGGCCTGCTCTAGCATGTCCTGAGGCAAGCCGCTTGAGGTGAGCATCTTGGAGAACCGCGTCTCTTCCACCATATCTGAGTCGATTTGTGAAATGAAGTTGTAGCTCCGATTTCCGAGGAATGGCTTGACGATACTTGTAGGTCGCGTAGGTTTTGGTGAGGGTAAGGGCGAAACAAAAGCAATGTTGGTGACGGCGGCGTTCAAGCTGGCGAGCTCTGTCGAATCTGCCCGGCTACTGAGATCCCAGCGCCGCACCTGGCCTTGAGTATGCCCTGATAGCAAAATGGTTCCGTCGTAGTTCAACCCTAGGCTCGTAGCTGGTCCAGCTTCCTGAGGTGCTGCACCAAAGGCGGCCGATACTTGTACGGCTACGCCTTCTTGACTGCTCTGAGGACCAAATAGTGCCTTTTCTCCAAATAACTCGACGGCATAAAGCGAGTGGTCCTCGGTAGAGGCGTAGAATGCGCGGGCACAAGGGTCGAGAGCAAGCGAGATGGGGGTACTTGGAAATAACAACGTGCGGAGCGGTACGCCGAGTTGGTAGTTCCATATAACACAAGTCTTGTCTTTACTTGCAGAGATGCAAATGTTGGTGTCACGGTTCACGCTCTGAGACACGACAAGTGAGGTGACGGCGGCCCTGTGATTTGATAACGTCTCCTGGGGCTCATGCTCGATCATCGGGCCAAGCTCTAGCAACCGAGCGAGAGACCAGACATGTACATTGGAGTCATCAGAGCCTGTGAGTAAGTGGTAGGGCGTAACAGCTATGCAGGTTACGGCCTGAACGTGGCACGGGGCTGTAGTGACCTGTCGTCCCGTACAAAGCTATTATTTATTCGAGTATCAGTGCACGCTGTCCTTCGGCACCGAGACAATGATGAATAGACTCACCTCCCAGACAATGATCCGTCCTTCCTGGGTCCCCAAGAAGAGCACATCGTTATGAAGTGCAATGCTGCGGATACGCTCGGGAAAGGTGACGACAGCCTCTTGATTGCCCTTGGGTCTCACATAGACATGGACGGTTGACTTATCCTGTTGACAAGCAAACACATGAGTGTCACTTAAAGCCAGACCGCCACTCGGAACCGAGCTCTTCTTCAGGACTGCCGAGGTAGCATGGGTTGGATGAAGGGTATGTTCATATATGCCTGCATCTTTGGGGATAGCGGTGTTGTTGGCCAGCGGTGGCCCTGAGACAGACACGAAGTAAGATTCGGTTAGCATGTTATTGTTAGTAGAGAGAAGAGGGGAAAGTTATCGAGAAGGTGGCTTTGAATTATTAGACAATATAGAATAGTTGGGTCAGTCTATGCAGAAGCTGTGTCAGCTCAAATCGATAATCGTCTCTATCTCGATTCCGTACACAAAAACTTCAGCCTACTCGATTTTTCTCGTCCTATCACGAGCGTCCAGTAAAAGAATTGGACAGTTCCTAAACCGGGGTTGGTTGGAGCTGCTAAGCAGGGCCCCCCACTTTCTGGTGGCCTTAAAAGCCGTGCGTAAACACTGTGCTATTTAGTAACGCTTAGGCCAGTTGTCGTTGTCTTCTTTATTGCCCAATACCTTAGGTACTTTAGGTACATACGGTACATACAGTAGTAACCTTGGATAGATATACATATGATGATGGCCACTCTTATTTTCCACCTTCAAAAGCCTCATTTATGGGCTGCAATAGAGCGAATTAGGTTTATTCAGTGCTTGAGTTATATGGGTGCTTGCGGTTTATTGACGTAGCTACACTTGGCGCCTGGCTAGACTACCGCTAAGGCCAGTATCTCGACCGGGTAGGTATGACTAACCTAGGTGTGTAGTGCAGATATTATTACAGTGCCAGCAGCAGAAATACACTACTGTGCTCAGTAGTGTAATTGGCGATTACACTAGTCTGAATGTAGTTTAGATAAGCCAATGTATTATGATATAGCGGGCAACCGCAACTTAAACTTCGACGTAGCCGCCCAGGTACCTACCGTACGTAGTAAGTGTAGTACAAGCATACAGTATCCCTACTTACCTATTTTTCACCTTAGTCAAGTGGACGACATTTTTATATCGCGTTAACACACTAGTAATACTCACGTACTATTATTCGCTATAGTAAGGCTGGTGTGTAGTAGAAAGTGCAACACCTAACAGCTATATTATAGTAGGTTATTATTCACTCTCTGGGTCCAGGTACGTACCTAACCTACCAGGGCTAGCTAGTGTACCTGCACCGGTGGATTCGCGCTAGTATATGTATTGTTAGGGAGGTTAAGCATTCGTGGGGCAATGCTGATGGGGCATGAAGCAGCTTCCAAGGTTGTCTGCGGGCCTGCGGGGGGCCGGGATATTTAGTGTGCGTGCGTTACGCTAACCTACACTAGTGTAATAAGCTCGCTACTGTCCACTAACAACTTGCCAGACTCGTCCCAAATCCTGGTAGCCCCAGAAGCCCGCACATCTCAGATCCCCCTTTCACCATTCGGAAGCTGTCTGAAGCTTTGGATACTAATCCGATTGCATGCATGCCCGCCAATTCACATCTCATGATGAGCTCGTCTCATTTGGGAAATATCCGACCCCTCGACTGCACAGTGATGTATTATCGTAAGTTTAAGGATCATTTGTGCCTTGCTTAGGTTGCATAAGCGGTTGGCCGCAGGACAGCCGAGTTACATTGCAACCTACTACATACTATGTAGTATGTACTACACTACTAAGTTAGTAGTGTAAATAAATCATGTCAGACACAAACGTCGCGTGCAACCTCATCAAAATGATTAAAATGCGGCTCCCGCAGGAGTGGATACACTCTGCACGTATTTCTAATTTATACACTAGTGTACACACTTCCTACACGACCATGATATCGCATCGAGAGGGAGCTAGGTAATTTGAAGAGGGCATTTGCACCTATACTATCGCCATACTATCGCCATACTATAGCAATACAATACTCTACTGCTATGTTATGTATAGGCGGACACCTACAGCTGAGACATGTCACCATCCCATCTCCCGATTCCATCTGCGACAAGAGATCACAACCGTTGAGACATGTTCTCAAGCCTATACTCGCACAACATAGCTAGCTAGCCGCCGTCCGATATCTCGTGTTAGTTCTGAGTTTTTTATCTTTTTTTTNCCAAGACACTCAATACAGCTACACTAGCTTATCGGTCACTAACAGCAAGCTAGAAAACTACATAGGTACCTACCTACACTACTTGTTAACAATGAATTCTCATTCCTCCACTGTGGGTTTTACTGTACTACCAGTGTGCTACCAGTGTACTACGGTACCTAGTGTATGTACGGCAGTGCCATCGACACTCAATGACAAAGCAGGAAGACATGGCACCTTCAGTAGTAGGTATAGCGGTATGTCTGTAGACAATTGGCTCGACTAGATCCGTCAAAGCACAGGGCAACTGTGAATTCCCGTGTCTGATGCTAAAAGTAGAAAAGGAATAATTTCCAGAAGATGGCAGCGTAGCAATCGTCGTGTGGTTACTCAATCAAACCGACCCTGCACGTTGTCGATCCTGGAACTGATCCCTTGGCGACCAAGGGTGGGGGATGCCAGTACAGACCATCGAGAATGTCATTATCGCCAGGCCACACCCGGTGACTCGAATCCCAAATGAAAGCAGACATTTTGTGCATTATCGGCATTCCTGTCTAAGACAGGAGTCTTGCCATCTCCTTCCTAGGAATAGTGTAGTGGTAGCGAAAGAACTGCCCAGGTACGCGCTGTATACTATAGGCTACGGTACACGTGTAATTGAAAGACTTGGTAATTTGGATGAGGTTCCACAGTTTGACATCCTTTGTCCTCCCCACCCCTGAACCTAAGACGATCTTCGACCGTTGACTAGCAGAAAAGCACATGTTGGACCCTTGCTCCCTCATCTACTGGTCGCTCCTTGACCGCCGATAGCTCTGTTCCTCAATGGAAAATCGGCTCAAGCCAGGGGCTAATAGGGTCCTCTTAAGTCTATTGTTATTCCCTCCTCATTCAGCTCCGCTAACTCCTATGTGCAATCCTTTCACACGTCTTGAGTGCTATGCATATGTATCAGCGGTCTCTGTAAGCTCCCGTGAGACTCGTTCGAATCGACGAGTTTGGTGACCTAAGAACGAGTCTAATATTTCTTATAGAGGATCGGAGAAGATTTCTCCCCTCGATACCCGGGTGCGCAGACGCCACCTCATTGTTTCTTATAGGCTCATACGCGTTAATGTGTAAGGTATAACGATTCTGGCGGACAAACAACCTAGGCGAAAATAGAACACAACCAAAGCCATGGAACCCCTCATAGACTTTCACTCCAATCTTCCCGAGATGTTAGCCGTGGACTTAGAACAGTCGAGCGATATATTTCAATCCAGACAGCTCACAGCTGGAGCTCCTGCACCAGGACTGGCCGACGACGGGACGAGGAAACGATATTCACTACAGCGTAGCTCCGACTACCTCAACCCTACACATCCATCTCCATCTTCACCCAACTCCAAATCACTGCAATCAATCCAACAAAAATACTCTGATATCTTTGCGCCGCTAGATTTTAACCCCCCTAAGCGGGATAGCATTTCGAGTAGTGACTCCTCCGCCAACTTGGAACCTCTTTCAATCAGTACTCGAGAAGAATCGGTACTTACGGTCGACACATGGGTCGAATCTGAAAAACATCCGTCGCCCACCTTCCTACATATCTCTCCAACATCGGAAAACACGGCTCAAATGAGCTGGATAGATCTTGACGTCGAGGATATGTCACCCATTACCCAACGAAGACGAAGTAGCATGTCAGATTTCCCGAAGTATATACACCAGCTTAGGAACCCGAATGAAACCCACATGAAGACCATGTCACTAAGATCACGAAGAAGCATTGATGTCGCAGATGCATCAACACCTCCGGTGAATGGGATGCCACCTGGTTACCCCAAGGAAATTCCAAGACGACGCTCGTCCCTGCAACATCAGGAAGCATATGCAGCTGCACAACAGTTTTCGCAATATCTCGGCCAGAGAGAAATTTATCGCGAGGCACCGCATTTTACGTCACATGGACCATTTGACAACGAATCGCCCTTCACATATAGGAACAAAGCGGAGACTTCATTCCCCGAGGACGAGGCTAATTTCATCTTTCGAGATAACATGCGTGCTTCGTTGCGCGGCGGCCCAGAGTCCCCGACCTCCCCAACGTCCAGAGAAGATTCCACTAGGCCAAATGTGAATGGAAATAGAAGTCTAGGACTTGCATCCGCCGATGTGGGTTTCGAGGAGTGGCTCGAATCTGATATGGCCCACTTCGCATGCGAAGATCAACTATTACCACGTCCATTACCACACAACGTCCAAGAGACAATCAAGTTTTTCGTGAAAAACTTCCCGGAACCAATGCTTCTTTGCAACAGCTTGTTAGTCGAGAACATTCGCACCCTCTCTCAGGAAGCGAAGTACAACACTGACGACCCACAATGTGACCATCCGGCGACTTCAGGGCAACAGCCCAGCAATCAACAACAATCCAGGTTGTCGAAGTGGAGGTGGCTAGGTTCTTCGACGAGCGCGACAGAGCACCAAGACCAACCCAGTTCACTCTTGGCTACCAATAAGCAGGAGTGGGATGTGATACGAAAAATATTTCCTCATGGAAGCGATGGTCTATGCGAGGCTTTATATGCATATGTGCTCGTCTATAATTATATCACGTCACTATGCTTGCGCTCCCCACCCCATCCAGTGGATTTGTCCAGGCCAACCACACCGTGGACCGGAACGAGACCCAGCACAAGTAGATCAAGCGCCTCCTCCGACATCGACATGTATGCGTCAACGCCACCACCACCCTCGGTATCCGAGAATGGGATCCCGCGGAAAGCGGCTAGCATCCTAGGGATGAGGGGAGAGGATGTTATTGTTGGTCCCCCATCATTAAGTCCTTCACGGCCACCATCTGGAGGTAGTGCAAGTCGCACATCCACTTTCACAGGCTTGCGGAATATCCCATCGTTTCTATTCAATGGAACAAGCCAAGGGCACCAGCGACAGAGTGAAAGCAAAGGTACCATTATGCATCCCCCCACATCTGCAGGACAACGAAGCAACTTGAGTAGGCCCGTGACACCCACAGCAGGTCGAACAGGCATGAGGCCTATCACATCTATAGGATCACGTGGTGCAGACCAAGGCAAGCAACTAGCCGAACTTCGGCACGGGGTTGCAATGTGTTGTGCTAGGCTTACCATCACGCTCCATCGTGCAGACCCCAGCATCACAAAGCGTAAATCCGACAAAGGTTGCAAGGTAGATCCATCATTCATGCGATCGGTGTGCGAGAACGTGCGGATCACCGAGGAGGCGATAGGACGCTCTCGGTAGGTGTATTTGCAATCGTTGAGTCAGACCACCACAATCACCTTATGCTGCACGCAGGATTTTCCGATTTAGATCTGACCGACCACGGTTCTTCCTTCACGCTGGTGTACTGGTCACCGGTGGCATCGTGCCGCATCACGCTCCTACTCTGGACTTTCACTTTTCGTTCGTTATATATACCCAAAGAAACCAGGCATATTGCCTCCCAAAAATCGATTCAAAATCCTACGGTGCCACCATCTCGCACTTCGCCCTCGTCCAAGTCGTCACACGCGGCTAGCCTCTAAAGGGGACTTGATACGGAGTTAATGGTGGGGAGGGATTTTGAGTTAATAGAGAATAATGTGTAGTGCGTCGGAGTCAAGGAAAGAGGGGACGGGAGCATCAGCAAGGGAAGCAAGGCGTCTTTTTTTTTAACTCATTCTAAAGGAATCGGAATAGCATAAATGTCCTTCGAATGGATCGAAGGACATCAGGTGTTTAGGGGACATAGACTGCACAGGATGAAGCGTATAATACCCCCCCCTTTGTACAAGAAAAATTCCCTTGTCGCAGGCGTAATCAATGGCATTACCAAATTCGCTCTTGATGCTTATTTCCAATGCCTGATTTGCACACTCAACGATGTCGGAAAATGTATTTTCAACGCGCGAGCTGGCTCTCTTCTCCTTCATTTGGGCTAAAGGTGATCGATTACATATTATCCCTTTCGTTTTTTGGGGGGAATTTCATCGGCATGCTTGCTGCTTGACTCCGTAGTCTTTTGATTGTTTCAAGCTGAATGTAGATAAGGAGGATCTGCAACATGCCATGGACAAGGGTTGATATTGCTTAAAATCTATAGGCATTAAATCTGTAGCAGCATAAATTGGCCACCGGGACCCGTGCTCTTTGGGTTCTGACAGTAACCAGTAACCGGGTACATGCGGTGTAACCGTTACTATAATTTCTCGGGTTGCCAGATAACCCTTACTCAGCAGTATTGGTATATAAACGCCGACGAACATTAAGCCGTTGGTGTTGTCTTTAATAGACCGATTATCAAGGATGTCACTGGGGCCCCNAGCAGGGTGCCTTTGGATTTGCCTATTCACGCTTTTTATTCGCCTCATCCTGAGTCCTATCTTAAACCCTCGTAGCTCATCTGATTACTTCAAAGGGCGGCTATTGGTGGGGGTTGTCAAGCCACAGTTTTTTACCTAGAGTTAGGTTGAAGTCCGCACGAGCCGGTTCACAGCAGCATGGGTAGTAAACTGCATTGACAATGTGGTGAAAGTTTGGAGCAAGCGATATAAAGTACACGTGGTACTGGAGAGAAATCTTCGAGAGAAAAAAGAGAGGCATAGTTATATGACGGTCACTTTATTACTAATATAACCCCCAAATTAAAGCTACGCGTTATCTCTCCGTGGTATTCGCTTTTACTTCCATTTTCCTCGTAAGTCACGTTTTAGAAATAGACAACTACCTCTTCATTACAGGCTGTAGACATGGGATGACCTCTACTTCTAAATTTATCGAATAGGCACGGTATTCTACTAGCGCATGCAATTTAGCGCCTTTCCGCAAAGCCATCCACGGCGGAGAACCGGCTTGACGCCACACCGTCGCTTGGCGAGGGCCACGTTGAACTGCCCTGGCGACTATCAGGGTACGGCGGAGAGATCGGATGCGGGAGGTTCTCTGTCGTGGGGGCGGCCAACCTTCCATGCATACTAAAGGCTTTCGCATGAGCGTTGCTTAAACCTAAAAGGCCCGCCGTCACGAGGAGAAGGCCGAGAAAGATGATAGAACCGATTTGCGATAGGTTACCGCTGAAAGCAGCGACTAGGTATACGGTTAACTTCGCCGCGGCCTCAAGATAGCCCTCGACATGCGTTTGGTCTCTTAGCCATGTCGTCGTTGTGATTGCTTGCAGATCCGACGCTAGGCCCCGCAAGAGCACAACTCGGCCGCGTCCGAGGTCGACGACATACTGGGTTAGCGAATCGGGGTTTTCTGGATTCTGCTCAGGTGTGCTTGGGCGGGGGCGGAGCTTTTTAGGCCAGTTTGTGCGTTGTTTGATGATCCAGATATTCAGAACGCGAGACAGCATAAGCCCAAGCAAGGCAGCAACACCCCACCCTAGTTCACCAAATTAACGAAAGCTGGGAGGGGATTCCGAAGCCCGGTGCAGACTCGAGGAAGATATGAACGGGGTGTAGGGAGGATAAAGAGGAGAGTGACGAATTAGAAAATAGCGGAAACACACATTCTTGCAACAGAACCATAAATACAAATGCAGTGATGGTAAGCACGGGGCTCGCTAGATATAACACCTGTGAAATCCAACCGATGCCGGCTTCTTGGTCACGCCAGATTACGCCGCGCTGTCCGCCGCTGGGCCTCTTGCGCCGATCGTCGCCATACGGAAAGTAGTTGCGTTGAGGAACCCTACCGACATCGACGACGATGCGTTGGCCGGCCCTGCCCACACGCTCAAGATACTGCAGCGTAGCCGTGTTGGCGATGTTGTACGTGGAAGTCTTGCCGTCGACCGACTCAACGGCGTTGAAAGGCGACGGTAGTTCACTAAGCACGGCATCGGCGGCCTGCTGGTAGTGTAAGCCTGGCGCTAGCAGGAGAGCATCAAGCCAAGAGGCCCCCGAGATCCTTGTTCGCTGCGCAATGGTGCTGAGGTCCGCTAGTGCGAGAAGGCCGGCAGCCGAGATATCTACGTTAGGTATTGGTGTCTGCGTCCAGTTTGGAAAACCTCGAGCCCGCTTGAATAGGTTCTGATCGGCGCCATGTGAGTTTATGCCATTCTAAAAGGGGGGAGGGGGGTCTGGTTGAGGTAATGCCATTCTACTTGCCTCCATGGTTTGAAGTGGTGATGGCAACTCTTATTGGAGAGAGCTTCGACGGTATCTACCTATCGAGTAAGTAGTCTGGATGATTCTACGAATCAGAGGCCCTAGTTTATATGCATAGATTGTAGATAATATAGTCAAGGAATAGCATACAATACCGGGCAAATATGTAGAAAACGACAAAGAGGAGATGGGGTTAAACCAGATGAAGAGTCTAGAAGAAATGAAATTATTATATCCTGGTTATTAGAGACATATTTACGGGGAGTGAAATCCGAGCCTGAATGATAGGCATCGGTAGTCTAAATGAGGCAGGCTATATGCCGCTCTCCCTACGGGCATGGTGAGCATAGACATACAGAGTACATCATGTGCAGATATATATATTATATGTATATGAGGTACTGGTTGGTATATTAGCATGTAGTAGGATTGGTGTCTCACTGTCTCACCTTGATCTTCAACGCCTTGAACGCGGACATGATCACTGTTGACCAATAAGACAGCGCCGCTAAGTTGGAACCATCTCCTGACATGGACGGGTAGGGCAACATTGCCTGGTGATTAGCTGAACAGTTGACTCATTGCAACGCTGGGATGGTATTGGGAGGGTAGGCAAGACAAGTTTATTGCAGACGAGATGGATGTGCAGCGTACTGGTGGCCCGGCCCGTAATGCGCATAGATGTAGTGTTCGTAGGCAATAGCTCATGTACACTGCCTCGTACATGTATGTACCTGGGTAGATATGTAGGCAGATGTAGTGTAGGCAGACAGGTTGGCAGGCTGTGGGCTGTATCTGCTGATATCTTTGTACCTCGATACCTCTCCATATGTGCCTAGGTATATACATAGTACACTAGTGTAAGTATGACAGAACTCCAGTGGCTTGCATGGAGGAAGTGCACGTGTTACACTACAAAATACCAGCGCTATCACCCACACGCTATCGACATACCGAGTACAGAAACCAGGCAGACACCAAGGTAATACTTGCACACGAGTACCTTGTGGGGTTGCAAGGGTCCAGAGCCGGGGAAAGTTCCCATGGCTTAGACCATGCATAATCGATAACAGCTCCAGACTCCGTCGACTTGCACTGCGCATCAAAAGTATACATACCTCGTCGGTACTGAGTTGTATGTAAATACATCCATCCTAGGTAACAAACGCTCTTATCACCACGACAATATCAATCAAAGACCGGATCCTCTCTCATACCGCACACTCATCAGATATCATGACTCCGAGTTGATATGGCTTCGTCAGCATCCGAACCGACTTATACCGTCTTCATCCGCCTTCCTTTCCCTCGCCGTGACTTTGTGGATCCTCCTCCGGTACGTAATCTACCTATCGAGCCGTGTCTATGGACCCATGTTATCTTCACCGTCGTCATCGTCATCGTCACTGTCACCATCATCATCCTTATCCTCATCATCCTCATCGTCTCAATACTCGCCATACTCACCATCATTTAGGTGAATTGGGAATCTTCCAAAGATGAAGCCCTGTGGAGTATTGTCTCGAAGCTCTCCAAGACAGAGATAGACTGTAAGCTTGGCAATTAACGCCAAACGGCGATGAATAAATTCGAGGAATTCGTTATGTGCTAACACCGTCCAAGGGAACGAAATGCAAGCCCGATACTTCCTTTTATTCTTTACCGCGATTCGTATCACACACACACACACACTAACATCTAGTAGTGCTGCCAAGTTTCAAGTCACTGTCGACTTTCTCCTCCAACAGGTTGCCTGGCTCACAGAGAGTCATGCCTCTCAAGTACGAGCCCAGATGCGCAAGGCTGCTGCCGCTGCTAAAGTTTCGCCTGCGCCATCTCCCCAACCACAAACATCCGAAGGCACCTTTTCAGCCGATCCTCTACGATATGCTAGCGCTACGTCCCAACCCCGTGCTCCTTCTTCTACCTCCATCCGCAGAGACTCGCCTTTACCACGGAACGAACACAATACCCCGAGTTCGTCCATGAGAAGTACCCCACGGCCTCCCCCGACGAGGACCTCATCGACAAATACCGCCCTATTTACGACGAGAAACCTCGGTGGTGCCACGAAGGGGTCCGGGAAATCCAGTGCCGATACCCAGCGACGACTTACATCTCTACCCATCACCACCAACATTAACGATCAGGATGATCAGGAAGACCAGGAGATTGACCTTCAGTCTACGGGCTCCATCGAATCGAGCGATGTCGCCTCATCCTCCTCCGAATCGAGCCCCGCGCAATCGAGAATCATCCGTCGCCCGCCACGATTTCAAGGTAACGAAGGTCCGTCCTTCCCCGACGACGATGATGACGACGACGATGACGCAGAGCCGGCCTTTCTTCCCTACAGGCTACAGCCTGGAGGCTCATCAAGTGGTCAACATGACTTAGGTGCAACACTGCGCGGCAATTTTCGAGATACGGGAAAAAGACCCGTAAAAGCGTCCGATCGAGATCGTATTCATCATTCTCAGACCTCCGATTCCTCCACCAGTTCTGCCCCAATGTCGAGGGGCGCCAATGACAAGCGCCCTAGTGGCCCCTTGTCACCACGCCGTAACATGGAGCTGGCCGGACGTAGCCCAGGCGGCAAAACAAAGGGACACTCGCGGGATAGCGATGGAACTCCCAGCATGGGGAGCAGCTATAGTGATCTAGATGGTACATATATGAGTTTCGCCGTTGTGCTGTACTAGTGCTGACATTATACAGATGCATCCGTGACTCAATCCGCGATGGAAGAAGCCCTCGCAAGCAGAATGCAGGATAACAGTACAATCAGTAGTTTCAGGGGAACTATTGGCAATGTGTTTCGGAGCGGGTATCGGACGAAATCGAGTAACGCTCCTTAGTATCAGAGTGGTACCGCCTTATTCAAACATTGGGTAAATTCTGGCGTTCAATGAACATTATGATGTAATTTGGGATACGGGTTCAACATCGCCGGCGTTCAGGATGGTAATTCTATGCGGCGAGCCGGATGTACTAGTCTGTATTAGATATGAATATTCCTATTCTGCTCCAATTCTATCCCGTGATACGTGCACATGAGGCTACATAGCAGCTAGAATATTGTGGTGGC
The DNA here is from genome assembly GCA_011057905.1 of Xylaria multiplex. Taxonomy (NCBI): domain Eukaryota; kingdom Fungi; phylum Ascomycota; class Sordariomycetes; order Xylariales; family Xylariaceae; genus Xylaria; species Xylaria multiplex. Next base: position 22,880 of record WUBL01000206.1, on the reverse strand, counting down.
GTGTATCTAAACAATGACAGGTAGTTGAACCTCTACCTACCTAGGTAGGTATAGGTTAAGGCTTAATTTTATTTACTCCTGAGCTCTCTCCTGATGGGAACCATCGACATAATTCTCAATATAATTACCCTAAGGGTAGTGTACCAGCTCCCATGTAACACTAGCTGTCAGATATTAGCGTACACTAGCTCCCGACAAGTATTCTTCTATGAAGGTAGTGTAAAGTGAATGTTGTTTAATTGACAGCCGAGCATTGAAAGGTGATTTTTATACTTTAAATATGGTTATTAATAAGGTTACAAAAAATTGTTAGCTAAGCAAGGCATTTAATTACATGTCGCTGTCTAATGGTGTAGAGGATTTTCTAAAATTCGTCATTTGAAGTAAAACTACAACATTTTACGCAATGTATGAAATGATAATCACACCTTCCAATATGGAATAGAGAGGGTGTTGTGTACATAACCTGCGAGAGGTATCATTTAGTGTTAGATTAGACCCCTTGCTCACCCCCCTATACTTGAGTTATGACGGATAAGGCGAAGAGGAAAAGCTTTTAGTTTAAGGATACTTGTACATAATCACGTACCTACTCCAAGTTCAAGATGCCAATATAATGTCTTGGCCTTCATATCCTAACCCTTCTGCCCTTACTTCGGTATAAAACGTCTTAACTACGATTCCAGCGCGATTTCTGGGTGCTATTCAAGGCAATAGTTAAAAGACCTTTAAAACATAGTTATTGCTGAAATAAAACACATTTGTTTGTTTTGTAACTGCAAGCACCGCAAGCCAACTGAGGGACTAACTGGTAATTTTTTTTTACTTCTGCATTTGACTTTCAATAAACAAACTATGTGTTTTCTTCGTTATCTCATCTATCTCCCCCCCCCAAAAAAAAWCTCGGCACAAAACATATCTAGTATCCAATAACTCTTATAAGCAAAGTCTAGCCCTAGGTGTTTAGTTTTCGGCTGCCCGGTGAGCGACCATGGATGTGCCTGTTGGCCTTGGTAAAGTCCTTCCTTGACCCGGGAAACCGTTCACAGACCTATTGAAGTAGGCGTTATGCCTGAGATCATTTGTAGCGGTGTTAGCCGGGCAGATTTTGATCAAACGGGTCATTTGATTCACAGAGTTCTCCAACCGAATGAAAGTCGCTCTTACGAACGAATTTTGAGTCCTAGCCTCGTCAAGTAACTCCACTAGCGCAGGGACAAATTCAAGGGTGTAAGAATTGTCGACTGCCTGAATACGGGTTCCACTGGCTCGGTGAGCTTCCTCCATTATTCTGATTTTCTCTGCCTGCGTGTGAGCGTTTCTGTGGGCCTGGCTGGATAATGCCATTTTCCGTGCCGACTCGAGGACTTTAACCCGCCAGTTCATATAAGCGTTAATAAAGAAGACACAATAGTCAAAGACCTGTGGGAGGCCGATGCGAAGTCCTGTTCCCGAACCCGTGTATCGGGCTAGTTGTTTCCCTTGCTCGGCAGTTAGGAGATATAGCTCGTGAAATATATCACGATCAGCTGGACCGTACCCAAGGCCACCAATGGGTAAAAACTGAGTCACTACTGCATCCAATAGTACGTTGCTCTCGTGGACTATAGAGTTAGCCGCGTTACCCTTGGCAAGGGGCCGACCAGTATTATAGGCTGCATGTTGATACGGGTCATCGCGGAGGGCATGGTTGCAAAATCTATATCGTACTTCTGCCCACGAACGTGCCATGCTGAAGATTTTTTCGAGGGTGTAGTTTGGGTCACCTGGCTGCTGCCCTAGGTTAGTCTGGTATATATCTGTCATGACCTTGCTAAGGTTACTGGCAAGATTGTCAGGATTCGTCCACACTGTTCTGGCTAGGTTGATTAGTTCGTCATATTCATTGATTTGTTCCGTTGCCTCAGGGTTTGCGTATAAGTCAATGCGTCGCCGTTTGTTGGGCTCATCTAAGTTGATGTAGTCATGCTGGACCAACTGAGTGTTTTGCGCTGCTTCCAACATCGCGGCAAGGACACTAGTTTCGTCTATCACACCTGGAGCGTTCTGGAGTCCCTCTATGAATTGCGCCCAAGATTGAGGATCCACTACCATATCCCTGATGAATAGAAGAACTGAATATCTTGTACCGTCGACTTCAACGTCCTTGCTATCCTCCCCGCCTAGAGGGGGGCGTGTTTGCCATCGCGATGCCTTTCTTTTAAGATTTTTTGTCACCAAATCTGCCACCATTTTGTTGTTTCCTGTTTTTACTTTTCCTTTTATACTTTCTCGGACGAAGTTCCGTATGTGTTGTAGGCGATTATATCTCGTCGAGTTGCTTTGATATACACTTTTCGAACATCACAATGCCGAAGTCAATACAGGCTCCCAGCTTTGGGGGATTTTATACCCACGGGTTCACATAGAAAAATCGGCTGTTATCGTCGAATAGAAACGCAATCAAGATGTTTCATTCAATGTAAAACAATGCTTTTCATGAGAACAGCAGAGTCGACACTTTGCTCCGCTGTAGTCAAACTAGAGCACGACAAGGCATTAGACTGCTTGAATTAACTAAGAGCTATGTTCACAATTCATTGTTCTTACGTAAACAGACAAGGAAACAATGTGAGTAAGCTCGTTCTTTATGGTAGGGAAATTGTGAAGTTCGTATTGAGGGGCAAAACCAAGAACCCGTCAAATCCCCCTTTATATGTGTACTAGTAGTCCTGATGGAGAAAGAAAACTTGGCAATAGCAGCCATACTACTGGAGTCTGTATCATGTAGATTATAATGGATCGTATCATTGGACACATAACGAAGAGTGGGGGCTGGGACAATATGGCGGAGGACGATATATTATGCTTAAAGCATCCCTGTTGTCATGAAGTGATAATTAGGACGCCTGGCATCTATATTGTAGGCACTCAGCCCCAAAATGCCACCAAAGTGGGCAGGAGAACTTTAGGCGGGGATCTATAAAAAGTCATTACCATCGATGTGCTGGTTTGATATAGTGTAGGTAAGTCGGTGGCAGGTAGTCGGCCAATCATACAACTTCGGTTATACTCAGCTCTACAACATCATACAATTGGCCTCCGACCCCCTTTTGAGACGATTCAGCCTGGGCTGAATCTTCGGGTGTTGGGCTAAGACATTCAACCCTGATCAAGTTCTAATGTGAACAAATCAGCCTTGGGGGCAAGCATCTGATTCTTTGTTCTTCCCCAAAGACCCACGGCATGTTGAACAGGAGGCTAGGCCCCGGTTAGCATTTTAATTAAGTACCCTTCTAGTTAGGTTTGTCTCATTAGCCATCCAACAGACAGGTGCTAGTGGAGAGGTTCGAATCCCACTAGCCCTAGTGTAGTCTATTTAGTTACTCTCATTTTCTCGGGGCAATTTTCTCTATTAGTCACCTTGAGAAGCTCAGTGCCAAGTCGACGGACCCTAGGAATGTTGCCGAACATGGCCCATCTCAAGCATCTCATTTGCAGCCATCCCTTAGCGTCTAAGAGTTGTCAAGACTAGAGAAATCATATACTAATATTAGCTTAGTCTAGCGAAAGCTGTACAACACTAGGGCTGACGGGATCCTTTGTAGTATATGGGGATGGGTTTAATGAGGGAGTCTAGTCTGTCAGCCGGGCCAACTTCTCGTGTACAAAGAGATTTACAAAGGTATAATAAGATGGCTCACCACCCGTGTGCTAACTTGCAGCGTGGAGGAAGTTTTGTTTGTGTTTTACAGCCTCGTTTCTTCATCTTCGCTGTCTCCTAATAAACCCATATCACGATGGCTTTAGAACTCTTTGCCGCTCATGCCATCAACAACTTGGGCTCGAGCAACATGTTTGCCGCTCGGGACGTTTCTAGCGCCAATGTTGGGATACTAGAGGCGAGACAAGATTCTGGGAATGACACCGTAAACATATTTATCGACTCCCCAGACCCGGAGAACTACGAATACGCCGCCTCTGTCGTCGCTGCCTGCCCTACCCAGACTATCTATGAAGCCCGTTGTACCTCGGGCCCTGACAGCGATGTCTGTGGTTCTAATAAACCCGTAAGTTCTCCCATATGATCCTCGTGGTGGACAATGAGAACAATGGACTAATACGACTGCGTAGGGTGTGACATTCACCGAGAATGCGAGCGAGTACAGAGTCTCGAGCGCTATTGCAACGACGACATCTGGAGTCGAAGTCAAGGCAACCGTCGTTGAGAACTGCGAGCTAGACGGCAAGACAGCCGCAACATGTACGGCGACGGTGATTGCCTCAGCCCAGGGCCAAAAGGTCACGTCCTCGGCCACCGTCACCTACACGGATGCGGCCGCCTACCACCTTGACGTCAGCATCACAGGCGGTAACGAGAAACTAGCCAACCCAACCGGTTCATGCAGTGCTGCATCAGGCATCAACACCCGGGCTGTCGCTTTCTGGGGTTTCCTCGGCGCTATCGGCGCTGTTGGTGTGCTTGCGCTCTAAGCGAGAATACGCCGATACTCATCACCCGTATATATACGAGGGAGGAAGACGTGCTCCTCTCAAAGCCCGCCTGGGCTTAGTCACACAAGGACCATCGGGAGGCATTTCGAACGTGTGATGGGCATCAACACGAATCAGGGTTGGCGTTTTAATTATTATTAGTCGAGATGACATAAAAACATATACCCTAATCGTTAGAAAAATACTTGAATGTTCTTCTACAATCGCGGGGTGGGCTATTCTGGCCGAATTTTACGTGGTAAATGCTCAGTTGTTACACAGATGGAACGTCATGCCACCTCCTAAGGCGCTCACAATCCTGTAGGTCTAGAACGCTCTCGACGACGGTGTTCTGACGTCTAGTTGCTTAATCATGTTGTGCCCCAGTCAGCATAGACAGTTTAATTACTTGTGAGGCTGAATTGCCCCTGTCATTCCTACTCATGTAAAACATCGATCCATACAATACCACTCCTTGGTACAATTATGTAAGCTAGTGCTTATTCGAACGATGGCACTCTGTGCGGGCGACGGCCGAAAGCGATAAATATACATCGTGCTATCAAGCTTATCACATCCTTTCCACTATTCACATGGACTGATACTCGATCTCATGGCCGAATGCGGCGACGTCAATGTTAAATGTCATACCTTGCACTAGGTAGCCTAGTGCCTCGTCATGACCATTTAGTTATACAAGCCTAAGATCTCGCCAATGATAGACTTGAACGTTCCCTTAGGATCGAACTTCTCTCGCACAGCCTGTTTTTTGTCAGTGGTTCGGTCTCTCGCCTTTCGAATTCCCCAGACATGTCCGAGGCAGCACTGGTATAGGCATTTAAGTATTGACTTACTGCGTAAAGGTTAGCTTGGCAGTCCATTGATGATTTCCTTTCCCAAAAGGCCTTTGATTTTCGGACATACCTTTGAATCTTGCTAGATGATTAGGGTCAATATTTTGAGTAGCATTTCCGAATACCTCGCGCGTATTCTTCGTCCAGTGTGGGCGCGCGGGAAATTCATCGATAAGTGTCGTGGCCAGCTTTATGTCTGTGATCATTTTTAAAGTGTTAGCCCGATTTCTTATCAATACTGTAGATTCATCAATAGAAGGGTTTACTTACAGAATTGCTCGTTATATCGTTTACCATCTCCGATAGTAGGGTGGAAGCTTGGGAAATCAAACATGATCGCGCCCTTTGTCCAGTCGGCCTTATCGAGTGTGTCGTACGTGACCTGCCCCAAGAAATCAAAGTATGCCTTGCCAAACTTGATATTAATACCGCTGCGGTATGTCGAAGCCACTATCACCTCAAGTTAGTATTGATTGTTAGGCGAGCATCAGAGCTTTTGAGTTGGCCGATCAATACTCTACAAATATCAGGATAGTTGAGAGTGGGAATTGAGAAAAAGAGGCAATGTTACTCACTGATCCTCCCTGCACTAGCCTCAGCGTCAAAGGCTTCGCGCACACGCTTTAGCACTTGATTTGCCATAACGACTTCGATTTGAATCCCTAGCGTTAGTAGTTGCCACTAATAATAAAGAACGAGACGGGTTTGAGGCTTGCATGAGTAGCAGGAGTGGAAAGTTCTGATCTAGGTAGGCAACTTGTGCTCCTGGGACACGTCGAAAGGGTAATAAATGACTCCAGCAACTAACCAGGGAAAGCAAGCTCTAAAGTATAGCCGTGGAGGCCGTGGTCCCATTCTGGTTTCTGATCCGGATAGAGTCCTCCGATCAATACATCGTAATTCCATCCATAAACCGGCCATGTCGTAATGTCCTTCCACGTCGTCTTTTCTTTAAAGTTTGGTGCAGACCATAACGCAAAAGCTGTGGTCTCGAAAAACCAATTAGACGAAGGTAAGAACTTGCCGCTTTCAAGCGTCGTCTTGGCTATACCAGCCTCAAAATCTGTGAGCGAAAACGTATTCTGGAACCCTTGCTGGTCGCTCAATGTGGACGGGACCTCGTCGTAATAGCGCCAGTGAAACTTCTTCAGATATGGCCACCACTGTGTTGGGACTAGTGAGCGAGCATGACGCGCCTGATTCCATCGTGGGATGACTCACCCATAAATTTGCAGTAGCATATGGCGCGATCAGGCCGTATATATCGCCGTCCAAGACTTCCTCCTCGCTCAGTATCTTTTGCTGGGCAAAGACTTTGAAGTCTGGGTAAATTTTGAATTTCATTCGGGCAATGACACCAAGTAGTCCTAAGGAAGTTGACGCAGCGAGCCAATCGTCGTTCTCGTTATCACGCTCGACCGTAACAAGGTCGCCATTACCATTGATAATGTCCATGGACAGCACACCAGCAGCAACCATTGAATCCTCTCTGATGGACGAACGGTGACCGCCCATGGCAACCGCACCTGCCATGGTTATATTCCAGTTAACTAGTGTGTAGCCCATGGAAGCACCACGATCGTGTAGCCACTCTGCGAGCTGCAGAAATGTCACACCTGCTTCTATATCAACAGTCCCCGACTCTGCCCCCTTCTCGAGAACCAAGTTCGAGATTCCGTTGACAGACTCAGTTTGAATTATGATAGTGTTTGGATTGTCTGAGCACATAGTATCATACCTTTGGAGCCGAGTTGTCAGTCAACATGGTGAAAGGTAATCACGTATGTCCCTCACCGAGCACTCACCACATATGACCTTTCCCAGACGCTCTGACTGGTGTGCCACTCGTAGCCGCTTTCTTCACAACTGACACCATGTCGTCTACGCTAGTAGCTTCGTAAACTGAAGCTACATCGTGACAGGCTGGGAAACCGTCTCCATCGAATGTATTATAAGGCTTCGCCGAGATAGGAGACACTGCGACTGCAAGAGCAGCAATATATCCTAGAAACAGCATATTGTAGGACTTGAAGGCACCTGTATGGAGTCGCTATACAGCTAGGGAGCCAGAGTCTCGATAGTCACGTAGTGCACGCGAGACGTCCGCGGAACTTATACTCACTTCCTACATGAACGTAGCTCACATGGGATCGGAAGTCGTGTGTTTATCTACCGACGTCATTTGGTCATTTGTGCCTGTACCACCCTCGGAATGTGCGTACGATACGAACTAGGGGTCCAAGCTTCCTGACGTTCATTTGCTCGCCTAGTGTTCGTTGCAACTGGCGGGGAAGCAAGGCATCTTTGCGTTACTAGATAGCAACATAACTGACAGTCTATGCTTTCGGCATTTCCTTCATCGCGTGGGGATGAGAAAGCCCGTTTTACATGTGATGGGCAGGGCCACCCTGTTGGGGACTTCGAGCAGGACTAACATGACCGCTGACGGTAGTATCATTAGGTAAGTGATATCGGCGGGATCACCATTAACGTGTGGATTGACTAGGAGCGTAGGAACTGTTTGTCACCTTATTACTAGATCGTGGTGGTTTACCTCGGGATGGTGGTATCCAGGATGCGTCTTGTGCAGCCCAATCACAGTAACGACGACGTTTAGCTCAAAGGAACGATGCTACAGTACTCTCCACAAAACGAGCAAGGTACAGTGAAGAGGACGCCGCTTTGGGACATCGTTACTTGCGGGGACCCCGGTTTCTGCCCCCTCTCAACAGTATTAGCATGAGGCGTGTCTACACTACCTAGGTGAGCGCGGGTTTGCTAGGAGAAATAGGCAATACTATCCTTTTTAACGAATGCGAACATCACGACCTGTGTAGACATAATTAGGATCGGCATATTTGAAATACGTAGACTTTGATTGGAACGTGGGCTCGACAGCTGTAACGGTGATGCTAGTCCAAAGTCTTCTCCCCCTTCACATTTGCATACACATAATACTAATATCGACACTCTAATTTATCACCGTATGGGGTGGGCTCTGAAAGAAAAGGAAAACGTTCTGTTAGTAATCAAGACTAGCTAAGGTTATCCAGAAACATTGATACGAAGAAATGTCATCCTAAGAAGGCGGGTAGGTAAGGGATCTATCTACATAGTATAATTCTTAAAACATTGGGACCACTTAACGCTTTGGCTTTGCGACAAGTGTCGCAGCCTTTCGGTCAACTTTCGGTCAATATAAAGTTCCAGTCTTGTCCAACTGACTTAGGCAGTGTCTTAAAAGCATACCCAGGCGGATGGATAGCCCGTTCTATCGGTATATAGGGACATAGCTGTGCTAGTGTTGATTCTAGTGATAATAATAAACATATATTTACGTATAGTCCTTGGTAGAGAGAGTTCAACTTTTGACTTGGAAATCAAAAGAGAGCGCTACCTACCTAGCTTTATGAAGCCTAATTTATGTCTAGCTCTTTAGACTAGATAAATTGCTGTTAACCTAGTAAATTCTCATGGAGCGTAATTGCATTCTTTTGGGGATACCAACTAGTGCCGTGTTGGGGGTGACGTACAGTGTACAACGAATGGAGCTCATCAAGGATCATCTGATGGTATGCCGATACGTTTGGGAGATACAATAGCTTTTCCGCCCTGCTTATAACTATTGGCATAGTGTACAATACCGCGGGGTATCTTACTAACCCCCGCAATGCGTCTAGACCTCGAAATACTAATATTTAGGATTTACGCACTGTCTATACAGATTATTGGAGGCGTTGACGGCCCAGACTTTGGACCACGGCTCGGATGGAATGGGTGACATCGCTTGTCAAGAGTTTCACTGTAAAAGTAAGAATGGTCTTTTCATGCCAGAATCATAATTTGCCCCTCAATTGAGTCCGATAGGATGCCCTTGAAATATATATGGCCTCAAGGCCACTCGCTCGCCTCCTGGTGCCATCCCCACTTCCTCTGTCTCTAGATTGCTGTGAACTTGATTGTCCGCTTCTATCTACCTATTCATTATCACCACGCCTAACCAGACAATTTTCTTAAAATGAAGCTATTTCTAGTCTTAGGAGCTGTAGCCCTTGTTCACGGACAGGCCGACAGCACCGGGTATTTCCCCGGCGAGCCATCGTGTGCGGTGAGTGACGAGCAATATTCTTTCGGTCTGCAGCATCTTAAGCTGACTATTATGTTGTTCTATAGCTTCCGTGCTTGTCTTCTGCTATCCCTGCAGCCGGCTGTCAACTCAGTGATATCGGGTGTCAATGCGGACCAACTCAGAGCGCCATCGCCAGCAGAATCCAAGGCTGCATCATCTCGAGTTGCACTAATCCTACTGATCTAGGACAGGCCGTAAACGCCGGCCAGGCCGTCTGCTCGAGTTTCTTCGCCGGCGAGCTTAGTTTCACCCAGCCCGGAGGGCCTGCACAAACACCTACGCCTGTCCCGGGTTCTAGCTCCAACTTAGGGAACACGAGTGTCATTTTGACTAACTCACCGACTCCTTCGGCCACTAGTACCGTCGGGACCGACTCCACGAGTACCGAGAGCGCCGCGTCGGATGGCACTCACACGGATACTCTTATTGGGTCGACGACGACGACTCCCACGGATACTCTCCTGCCATCTACATCTGCTACTCCCGGTGCTGCGGCGACACTAGCGAGGCTTGGCGCCGGAGCGCTGGCTGGTATTATGGGTGCTATTGCGTTTTTCTAGGAGATCATAGTCCTTCTAGGAAGCAGTGTTTTAATGATTATGAAAACGGTGAGGCTGGGTATCAGGAACAAGGCGAATTTGGGTTATGATTTGCGGTTTGGCTCTAACTTGAGGTAATCGGGTAACAGGCGCTCATTTTTTGAAACGGCGCTTGAAGTTGTTTGGTCAGTGCGAATTTGCGTCGGGTTAACCGAGAGTGAAGATTGATTTCCTGTCAGCTCGTACTGTACTAGGGAGTAGTATTCAACTGGGTGTTACCTCCTCTATGAGGCATACGGTTTCTTGCAACTGTGATAGTACCTAGGTAGGTGGATTTCTCTGACGCACACGTGGTTCTTTAGCAGATGTCAAGCCTTAAAACAGAGTCTTAATTAAACTCGATATCCATATACTCATCGTAGTATAGGATTTTCACACCTACAGCAGGTAGAACTTGAATAATGCAACGTTTTTCTATCTATTAGGTACTAACAGGAAAGGTAAATACTTAAATATATGGGTAGTATCCATGCGTAACTCTGGGCGCCATAAGTTATAACAACATATGGGCGATTACGCTACCTAGGATATACTTTTTAATATTGGACCCTGGTATGAAATCTCGTGGGATACGGGAGTAGGTAGAGTTGGCAGGGATTCAATGTTTGCTTATCGCCTATTCTCCGTCATTCATGTTTAGGATCATTCGGATTGCATAGGGTGATTGTATCTATTGTTCATTGTTCTCGTACACAAATACCAAGGTAGGTATTGAAAATTGCAAGCACATTGATAGAGAAACAATAGTTGAAGAAAGGTACAATAGCTGTGGTCTCACGTATTTACTCTTCACATTGCATACCATAGGTATTATACTTCTCTATCGGGGCTCTTTCTAGCGACCCCCACCCACCTACTTAAGTAACCTCTCTCATGGACCTCCAGATCTATATATAAGTACTTGATACCTACAACTCTTTGTGCCCCCTAATTACCTGCTGTTGAGTCCCAACTTTGAGGAGCAACTTCACGATATACATATAAATCAATCTAAATTGTTCCCTAACACTCAAACATACAAAACTACGGCTTCCAACGACGTACCAATGGCGCAAGACTCTCTTTCTCCAGAGGCGGCGGAATCGAGGTATGGTGGCTACACACGTTTTGAGATCGAGCTCGAGGTATGACTTGTCTCTTATCTGCCAATGTCTAGACGAACACGCCGAGATGCTAATGAGTCTTCCTAGTTCGTACAATCTCTTGCGAATCCTTTCTATCTCAACCACCTGGCATCACAGAAGCTCCTAAACGATCCCGCATTCGTCGCGTACCTGGCCTACCTCCAGTACTGGAGCCGACCGCCCTACATCAAATATCTGAATTACCCAGGCCCTACACTCAAACACCTCGAACTACTACAGGAAGAACGCTTCCGACAAGATATCATAAGTCCTGAACTTGCCCAGGCACTAGCGGCTGAGGGTGTCAAGGCTTCCGTAGAGTGGCACAAGGATGACTGAATATGATTGTACCATTGAAAGAGAAAAAACGAAGAGAGCCTCATCAATAAGGTATCTTACAGCCACCTCCGGAACTCGGCGGCGAACGCTTCATTATGTCACTGGTGTCCTAACAATGGCCGACTAGGTAGCCGATTACGGCTAGAGATAATCACGGAGTGCGCAACGACCATGGTACAAGTGGGAAGGAGTCAAATCCATGGGTATGATTACTATTGGCAACATCTAAACGTGAACCGATCGCGAAAAAAAAAAGAAAAAGAAAAAAGAAAAGGAATGCACGCGACCCATTGCCGTCATCGCTCGGGGGTTCTCTGCCTGTCCCCGTATGCAAAAATGCCAACGCCCAGAATGCTACCTATTGCGACTATTATTTACGAATTTTGCCACCCGACGGAAGCGTCTATTAGTTTTCCCTCCAGCGATGTCCACAGGTCATGCACTATAAGGCCGCGTTAGCGCGTTTGGACTTGATACGCCGGCATGGGAGGGGCTTGCTCACCTTGTAGAAACTGGTCATGGGCTCGTCAGCACTGCGGATCTGGACCTGGTAGAAAGCGGCCTCTTTCCCTTCGCAGGTGCCGGTAGGGCATTGCACGGTGGTCTTGTCGGCGTTGGCCCAGGCCTCGGGACCACCAAAGACATCCTCACGCTCCTTCTTCTGGAAGTACCGACGCGAATACATGGGCTCCTCAATGGCGTGCTGGTAGGGACATGTTCGACACTCAAGGCGATTCCGACCGTTCTCAGGCGAGGCTGAGACGGTCAGGATGTTGCTACACTGAGGGCAGACTACTCGAAGATCAGCTTGGCATCCTCAAAATGTGGACGAGAACTGGGAGGCTATTACATAGCAGCATTGTAGTGACAATAAACACCAATAGTAGACTAAGAATTGCTCGTCTCCAACTCGGCTTCAGCTTGTGGAATCTGCTATAACATATGACATGACGGGTGTTTCTGGATCGTAAAAAGAGAATGTGTATTAGTATTAACAGACTTCATTCAATCGGGTCTGGGCTCGTTTGGTGGGGTCCGATAGTAGCCCGCCTATTATGTATGGCTTTTGAGCATTCGGGCCTGTGACTTGCATGGTACATAATAGTAGTATGTAGTACGGAGTACTCCGTACATGATAATAATAGTATGTAGTACATAGTACATACATGTAGAATCAACCCCGCCGTGGGGTGGCCGCATTGGGCATGGTGGACAGTACCTAGGCAATACATAGGTAGGTCCCCTCATGCAGTGTAGCAGTGTTTTGGGTACGTATTTGGAGGGGCTTGGAATCGAACTTGGTGCATCACTGCCACCTCCTTTGCCCACGTCAACAATCAGGTTCCTACCGATAGAACAGACCAAAGCGCAATAACTTGCGACTCATAGCCATACCCATGGTCATACCCCTACTCATACTCGTAATAACAGAAACCATCAGTAGACTGGCTTTCATAACATCCTAACGCTGAATTTGGGGTCTGTCTCTCAGTTCGACTCTTCCTCTCCCTTCATAGCTGGTTACTTGGTCTTGGTTTGTTTCTTGCGTGGGCCGGCGCGAAGAGCTGGTGTCGTTCTGTCATTCACCCTTACAAGCACACGTATACGTAGACATGGCCGACGCTTTCGAGGTACGTTGTGCTGTATGGTATTAACTCTAAGTCGGCATCTACTAACGTTCGCCCGCTAGGGAGCGTCTGTTGGAGAGCAGCTCATTGAAGCTTGCCGGCGCAACAATACCGACTTGTTGACCGAGATCATCCAGGGTTGCAAGAGCGACAAGGAGATATCCCATCTGATGAACAACACAACATCCGTCATGGGGAACCACCTCTACCACGAGGCTGCCCTGCAAGGAAACTGTACGTGCCGTGTTCCTTCAGCTCTCGTAGCCCCCGTGCCTTTGCTCTCTATAAACAAAAAGAAGTCGTCGTTTGTTTAGGCAACTCAATCAGAGCTAACGCCCTCCTCTCACGCCCTCAGACGAAATCATAGACATGCTCCTCGACCAACCAGAGTTCGAATGTGACCCCATAAACCGCGCCGAGGGGGATACGCCTCTACATAGCGCCATCCGGTGGATTAACAGCGAGCCCCCGGCACAGCGCGACTTCGGCAATGCCTTGGTAGAGATGATGCTGGAGGCCGGATCAAGTACGCGCGTAAAGAACAAGGCGAAGCTCACACCATACCAACTCGTCGATCCCCGAAACACGGGCCTCAGGGAGCTCATACAGAGACACGAGTATACAGCGCTTAATGCCGGGGATTTTGTTGGCGCCGACGAGATCCAACAACCCAAGGCGAACACGAACGCACAGTTTGACGTTCAAGCCGAAGAAGAAAGCGATGACGACGCCGAGTTCTCGGGAAGTGATGATGAGGAGCGGGCCGAGTGGGAACGGAGGCGGAATGCTAAGAAGGGCCGGTAGAGGGGTTAATTTATCATCTAGATATCACATATGAGACAGACACCTACAGAATTGGATGGCTCAGCTACGGACTGGTTTCAAGTATGATGGCTACGACGAGAGCCTGAGCATGTGTTCTAGTAACCTATAGAACTAAATAAGTATACAAAAAGATTGTTTCCCTAATCCACCAGTGTGGAACACTCCCAATCCCGCTCCCCGCTGGACACGGTTGCGCACTCTAGCTGTCGAGCTGCGTTAGGGGCTATCCAAGGCCGAGCCGAAGACACCTCGATTTCACAAGATACTATCCAACAAGAAAATTACATAAGAATACATATATACCCCCCATCCATATGTTGTATTTTCCACTTCAAAAGCCCGGCCCGTCACTACTATTGTTTGAAGATGAATCGGGTGGGGGGACGTCTTTTTCAAAGGGATTTAGGGCTGGCTGCCCTTGAAGAAGAGGTATCAAAGGTTCCGCGGGCGTCGTATAGAATGGGTAGTTGTAATCCACGATGCCATTCTCGCGCGGCCGGTAATAACGGTTCGTGTCTCGGTCTTGGGGCCCAAACTGTTGCTTCACGTGGTCGCTACATCCCAATACGTCAAAGGCTGAGATGTGGGCGAACTGTGGATCACTGAGCATGCTGATGATTTCTCTGAACGTCACGCAGTTCGTCTCGCGGACGGCCGTCACGACGGATCCGCATATATGCGCCCAAGCCATGATGTGGTCGGGATTGAGGCTTCGCCCCATCTGCCGGAACTCGATAACGCCGCGGTTTTCATCAATCTCGTGCGGGTATACGTCCTGGGGGTAATTCGCCCGGAATGTGGTCTCTCTAATGTCGCGAAGCCGCGAGGTCCTCTGTCCGCGGCCGTGGCACCGAATGGAGATGGACGTATTGTGCGGCCTCTGTTCGATTTCGAGCGCTCGCGAGAGCTCGGAAACAGTGGTATACATCCACACGGCGCGCAAGAACAATTCACTCCCGGCCCCGATACTTTCGAAAGCGGTCCTACAGGCAAAGTGGTCATGCATCTGCCACCTGGTGAACTCCCTCTGTTCTGGGCTCGGGTGTGGCATCACCTGGTGAGGGTCATTCAGAGGCTGGTGGAGCGGCTGGTCACAGAGCAGTCCGAGCCGCGAATAGTGACGCAGGGGTCGGCAAGCCATATTTCCAGAGAAGTTGTCGCGAGACACTCTATGAAGATACCGGAACTCGGGCTCTACGAAAAACCACAGCGTCGCAAGCTTTTTGAGCTCGAGGAGCGTGAATCCCTCGGTGTGGCCCACGAAGATACTCGTTGTGCCGTGTAGGGTCGGCAGGGCGCAGTGGTGGGACCGAAGACGATGTTTGAGCGTTGTGCACACGGTCGTGAGTGACTCGAGGATCTCGGGAGACGGGTTTTCCGAGTTGAAAGTGAAAATGGGCGACGCCACCTCTAGCCCCACCCAGCGGTACATGTCGACCGGACGAGTCACACCAAAGCCCGGAGGGACATTCACATAACCGGCGGATACTGCGTTTCGTAGATCCGTGTACGGGTCTTCCGAAATGCTCCATGTCAAATATCTCGGCCTCACGAGTGGTATGTCGGTAAGTGCGAGAGGGTCGATCTGTGCTCCGAGCACATGTGCCCGGACTGTGAACTCGGTGCGTTTCTGGATCTCGGCCATCTCCCTCTGCGTCAAGGCTTTCGTCTCTTCGAGCCTCGCGAGGAGGGCCGGGATGCCCATGACGCAGTTGTGGATTTGGTCGAGCGCAAGACCTTGGGGCGCGAACCTCTTAACTCTCTGCACCAAGAGAAGGGGCTTGTATGCATCGACGCGCTCTGTGAGCTCTTTAGGTATCCGTTCCAAGATCTCGGCATCCTTGCCTAGAGTCATGACGCCAGTAACGATTTGAGCTAGTTCAAGGACGATCTTGTTGGCGAGCGCGGGATTAGAGAACTTGAAGGGTAGGGTCTTCTTTGACGGCGAGGGCGGGGTTTTGGGTTCCGGCGGCTCATCAGGCTCAGCGTCGTCGTCTGATGCCCAGTCATCATCCGCCAACTCGAGTACGTGCGCGTTTGCCACGTCGTACGAATCGCCTTCCTCCATCCCTCGGACCACCAGCTGCTCGATCATACGTTTTGGATCATCTTCCAGATCGTCCTTAACCGACGCGACGATCGTCCCCGTCGCATTTAAAAACGCGGCCACGTTCTCCGCGACCTGAAGCGGTGTCATCGACTCGACATCCGGCAGAGGGACCGGACAGGTCGGGTGTGGGTCCCCGACGGGGAACGGCATGCCGCTCGCGCTCCTGGGATTGTTCTCTTTGGAGTGCCATGTATACGCGACGAGGGGGTTGAGCTTGATTGCGAAGGTGTATACCCCCGTCCCCCTAGGATCATGGTACTTATCAGTAGGGGGAAATTGCGTTGCGAACTTGCGGGCCGAGGGCTCATCAAACGTGTGCTCGTTCGGGGCCATGCGGGCCATGACCCCCGGCCTCTCTATCGCCCAGTCAGCCCACTCGGCGGCTTGGTCCATCCACAGCTTGCTACAGCACTGGTTATGATCCCTTGTCTGGCTTGCCGGATCAGCCATGCTCATCTTCGTTATTGTGCGCGCGACGCGGTACCGCGTGAACCGCGGGAGGCGGGTCCAGGGGATTTGATTGATGTATGCATCCTCTCGGGCTTCCGGTAGAGTGAAGTCGACTGAATTCACAAAGTCCGCCCACGCTTTTTTTTNGCTCCTCGGTGAGGATCGGGTCGATCGCATCGGAATCGAGCGCCGGGCCGCTAGCCGCGTTGGAATTAGACATGGTTCTCGGTTGACTTGCTCGCTTTACCTTTATGTTTACCTTTACGGACTTACTCCTGTATCGACTACGTATTCGAAACTTGCCTGTTTACCCGAATTGTTCCCAGTATGTCGTGGGCACTGGTATTGGCGGCATGACTGGGTGTTATCTTTGTCAACCTGGGTTGGTATTCGGACTAAAGCCGGCCTCTTTGTCCTCTTGTGTTCTCTTGTTCTCTTCATTACTAAAGCAGAGTTCCTTGTTACTATTATTGTCGAATGCGGAAGAGAATGGCTTAATCTCTTTCAAGCTTTGTGAAATGCGGAATCTCGGTTAGAGTGTCAAGTGGACAATGCTCTCCAACGCTTGCAAGACCTAAAGGAATATCACAAACCTCGATTTGATGGACTATGCTCAAGTTAAGAGCTATGTAGCTAGAAGATATTATCTTTTAAATCATCACAGTATGAGATTATCACGTTGACCTAGTTCGTAACGCAGCTACAGATTATAGGGGGCCTAAGTCGAAATCACAATAATATAGCAACTCATATTGTTCAAATTCTCAATCGATTAGCGGCGTATATCTACGTATACTTAAAGGGTATAATACTAGCTCTAGGTTTCGAGGACGCATATCTTATAATAAAACATTCCAAACCCCAAAGCGCGGTGAGTGAAAAGCGAAGAGCCGGCCCCATAGCAATCTACCACGGCCCCCCGACGACCCTGGACACGCTGTATATCAAAGGTCGTCTGCTTTTCAAGTACTGTTATATCCATCCTTTTGTATTTATTAGGGGCAGGTTTTCGTTCATCTATCTAAGCCAACAAGTAGTATAGCGTACGCCATGACCACGTAAAACACCAAAGTGTTCCACGATGGGTTTGCGGCATGCGGTGCTGCGCCGTTTTTTGATTCAATAAAGCTCACATTCATAGTGTTGAGGAGAATTTGAGGAGTGAGAGTCCCACCACTGGCAATCCCGTGTAACTCGTCCGAGAACGTAGCTAGTATATTTGTACTCCGGCCTTCGGGGCAAAACACCACCTCCCATCCACCTCCCGTAGGGATGATGAAGGTGGAGTCTTGGTCGTCGAAAGCATAACTATACGCGTCTGGACATACAATCTTGGCGTATTTAGAGTACAAGCCTGGCTTGCAGACATCCGGGCCATTGAACGTGCCAGTGCAGCAATCTTTGGGTTTATGGTTTAATGCGCAGGCACTCAGACACGGGTCGAAAATAGGCCGCTGTATATTGTCATCCGGGTACGGGTAGACCCCGTCGCCCGGTTTATACGGTGGGAAAACTTGCAAGTCCCAGGGACACCAGTCGGATAATTCTCGATTCGTGAGTGTAGCTTGATAGGGCATTGGGAATGTGACATTGGTATAGGTGATCCCGGTTTGGTTCGGGCTGCTTAGAAACCCTGCAGTCGCAATGCATGTCGGGTTGACTAAGTTTGGTGGGATGAAGGTCGTATTGTCTGCGGGGTGGTATACGATGCCTAGGGGTAGATTATATCCGTCTACTAGAGAGATGTCGTAGAACGTCTGCTCGCCTGTCATGCCACTAGCAAGATTGAACTCGGCCAGAGTTGCAGGCGCATCACCCTGCCATATATGTATAAGTATCTAGCAAAGGGGGTTTTAGAATCGGGTGAGCCACTCACACCAAAAATACAATTTAATTTCCCTAGGCAATCCCCGGTTTGGCATGTTGCTGTATCGCCACCAACAGTGCAATTCGTCCGGCCCCATACTCTTCCGGCCCAGGTCGGGCCAACAGTTAGATTCCTGGATTTCCCCGGACCGAGTTCAAATCCATGGGTTTCGGGAGCTTCTCCGGCCTGAGATGCAATTCCAGGCCACAAAGTATCCGGGCAGTTGTTGGTTACAATGAGTGGGATGGGTCTATCGCGCTTAGTGAGTGGCCGTGTTATACCTTTGAGGGCTCGACTAGGCGAAAGATAGTCAAACTTATACAGCTTGTGGTTACTTGGATACACAACCCCTGCTGCCTCCGGAAGATTGGATAGGAGCGACAGGGCTGTACACAGCACCGTTGCCTTCATCACCAGGCCACTTCGGTGGGCTTGGGGCGATGATTGCCGGCGCATCGTGCCTTGTGATGTCATACGCGTTTTATAAGGCTAGGTGGGCCAATGCGTGCTTCAGTTGAGGACAGGAGTAGAGGAATAGCACGAGTGAAGGCGAGTTAGGCGCGTTGTTGAGCAAGCTAAGCAACTGAATCGTCATCCAGTAAAGAAACCAGTATTGCCATAAAAGTGCTAGTTTCTTATAACCGGCATCGGCTGAACGAGGGGTATGCAATGCCGGTCTGCTGGAATAAGCCAACGAATCGTCTTTGGTTGCCAACGGGTTTGAAAGGTAGGCTAGTCGATAAAGGAGTTGGCCGTGGCCGGTTCTCGTGTAAGAATTCTAGACTCGATTCGATGCTAGACTTGTTTAGAGACAATCCAACCGACATACGAAGAGCTGATAAGCGACAGCCGAGTATGAGCCTAGTACAGCTGTAGTTACCCCTCGTTAGATTCCTTGTCTTGTCTTGGGATACTGAGTTAAAATTCGTGGAGAGGGATAAACGTACACATGAAGGTCTGGAAAGAGAGTGAATCGGGACTAGAACTGAGAGGTTTTACGGTATTTCCCGAGTAAGCATACAGACAGGTAAAGTATATAGGAAAAAAGAGGGTGGAAAGACAGGTATTAGTGAAAGGGAATGTGAATGATGGGATGCGTATTTACTAAAGTCGGAGCCATCGCCATCAGAGAGGGTCTACGTAGCCGAGGAAATCTTAGACGGGCTAGGTACGGAAACGAGAACATAAAGAATATAGGAACGCATATCTCGAGGGGAACTACTCTGGTGTGTGTGTTGACGTCGTTGCCGCTGTGAGATGGAAGCACATTGGTGCTTCGTAGCTCAAGCGATGACGTAGAGGCAGCTAATCCCGTTTCTTGGTCAGGCACCATCATATCTAGTATCCCTGTTCATCTCAGGTACACAGGTACCCAGAAGGCAGGGCTAAATAGATGTAAGGTTCATCCCACCTCTAATCCCGTCTGCGACTGGTGCCGTCGAGGACGTGGTATGTATACCGTACCCGCTATCACACGTGGTAATTGTCTTGCCTCGATTTTCGTGTAGCCTAAACGTGGCCGTCCCTGAGTTATACTAGCCTACTCTACCTCACAAGACAGGAGCCTGCTTTAAATGGGTAAACATCAGGTATCTAGGCCTACGAATGCGCAGACAACCACTAGAAGGGGTTGTTGCTGTCTAGCCATAGGAAAATTGCAATTATACATTCACTTACTCTCGATCCAAGACAGTCTGTGTTTCACATGAGATCGACGAATTCGGCCTAAGGTTCAATGTCGATAAATTTAACCACCTCGGCGACCTTTTCATACCGAGATTTTGTCTTCATCAATCATCCACTCATCCAGATTAGACGTATTGTCGCAAATCTACCGGAAACAGAATAAAGCGCGATATCTCCAGAGTTGGTATCCCAGGGTCCGAAATATAGGGCGAGTCCATCAGCGGACCATACATGCATCATTGTGCTGCGCGCGGAGGTATCAGTGAGGTAACGTAATAGAAAATTTATGTCGAAAAATCAGAATCATCCATTCCGCTATGCAATTCTTCCAACCCATCATGTTCACTTAAATCGAGATCGGCAGCGGCCCATCACTTCTCCCTGGCAAATCAGCTCAGCGCTGAACTCGGACCCGTCTAGCGTTAGATAGATATCAAAGTATACTCGGTAAAATGTGCCTTGAGGAGTATCCATGCGTTCGAAATCTTTCTCTAGGTTCTTTCGCGACAAGTCCGACGTTAGGGTGACGACCTCCTTTATACCTATGATAATGTCAGTGTCTGGGTGGGAGAATGGGGTCAAGCCAGCACATACGGGGATCTTTGGTATATTCGGGACACACATCATCGTCACACGCATACAGGATATCTTCGTACATGAGGGTAGCACCGGGAGCTACTTGTCGGAAAAACGATACCTTGACGGGTTCACCAATCTTGACTTTTTGACCCTTTTGAACGAAGATTTGCCGAGTAAATTTGCATCGGTCCTTGCCATCGAGGGATGGCACACGGTACGCCTCTGGATGGTAGCCTTCCTTAAATGGCTGAAGTGTGGCCATGAGGTAATGCCGGCGAGCGACACGATGCGTGATAACTCTCTCCGTGATACCGGCGGTGACGGCACCCTTAACAATAGCAGCGACTGAATCCATTGGCCGTACTACCTTGGCCTGGAATTGAGGCGGGACGTGGAGTTTAATCTGTTGGAAAAGGTATTCTGAGGCACCGAAACCACCTACAACTAGGATATTCTGTAATGTTCGGTTCTGCGCCTGGATTGCGATAATTTGATTCCTAACAAGCTCCAGGATCCGGTTGACAACAGGTTCGAAGCACTGAAGGATCTCCTCGTTCGTAAATGTCATATAACCTTCTTCGATGCCTGCCTCCGGAAATTCGGCCTCGATGCCTACGTCGACCGCCCACTTCTGGCCGTTATTTCGGAAATCTGCCTTAATTCGGTTTTCAAAGTCCATGATACACTTGGCATAGACACGACCAGCAGTCTTAGATCCATCTGGTAACTTCATCTTACGGATTTTGGTGCGTAGGATATTACTAAAATTCCTGTTCAGTGCAGTTGAACCACATGAGTCGCCGGAACCTGCTGTGCATTCGGCTACAGTGAAAGGATTCTCATCCTCAACTTCGTAGGCGATCAAATCCACGGTGCCACCACCACAATCGACAATGAGAATGGCATCGTGGACCTTGAGGTTAAGAAGACCAGTTTTAGCGCAAAAGAGGGAGGCAGCCTCGGGCTCGCTGACTAGTGTTAGTCGGTTATCATTCTCGTCCCGCAGGAAGCCAGCTTGGATAGCTGCGGCTCTCGTAGCGGCCTTGCCGGCATCGTTCCAGATGGCGGGGACGGTCAAGTAGTAACGGATGTTACGCTCTTCTCTGTTAAAGACCTCACCGAGCGTCTTCTGGAGTGCCGCCCTCATAGCCTGTCGCAACTTGAAAAGGTAGTCGGCGGCAACATCAATTTCAGACTTTCCCGGTGGCAGCGGTGGCAAATTAATAGGATCAATGTATGTGTTCCCGGACAACATTAGCTGAAGCTTAAACCACTCAACCTTTTGAACCCCAGGTTTGGGGTAACCCGTTGGTGCTAAAGCATCAGCAATGTCCGGGCCCCATCCAACAACCTTTTGATACTGATCGTAGTATAGGACTGTGGGAATCTTGATCATGTCAGTCCATTTGTCATCAACTACTTGGGAAATACCAATCGCATACTTTTTGTTTTGTGTAAGACCCTGCGCCGGGCCATTCTGTGATGATGTCTTCTTTCGCCTCGTTGTTTGTCGCAAAGGCGAAGGCAACGCCAGAAAATGTTGTACCCTAAAACGGTCAGATATGCACTACAAGTCTACCGGGACTGTAGGCCGGCATACAAAATCAATTCCAACAATCAGCTGAGCCTTGCTTCGGCTGCTGCCCTCGACTTCGGCGGCTGGCCGCGCGTATGCTCCCATGGCGTTAGTAGGTTGTTGTTGTGGCGCGGGAGCGGGCTGCTGGTAGGCTGCGGGAGGATAGCCCGGGGGACCTCCTGGACCACCGGGGGCAGGTTGTGCGCCAGGCTGCAAATGCATCGTTGGAGGGTAGCCCGAGACAGGGGCGCCGGTGTTAATGGGAGGAGGACCGCCGACCATCTGGGTAGGCGGGGTACGTGTCGGGTTCTGGGTGAGAGGGCTCGTGCGACCGACGGGTGGTTGACCAGTTTGGAAGTTAGCAGTATAACTGGGTGGACGAGGTCCAGCGCCGGGGTGGTTCATTATCGGGAGGCTCGCCTGGGAGGACGAGGCAATGGAGGCGGCCGTGGGCGCGGGGCCAGGCTGACTCGTGGGCGGTGGGAGCTGTGGTGGTGCAGCTCCTGGCGGGTAGGCCTGCGTGATTTGCGGTGGAGGGGTAGAGCCGGCGCTGGCGGGTAGATTGTCTGAAGGGGGGATGCTGGCGGTCGACTTCCGTTTACCTAATCCGAGGCCCTTGAACCGGGAATTCAAGGAATTCA
>WUBL01000205.1:0-56047 GCA_011057905.1 Xylaria multiplex | reverse complement strand
GCTAATTTAATTTATTAATATAATTAATTTATTTAATTTTAGTTAATAGTTTTAATAAAGTTATATTTTNATTAGCTTATAACTTTTTAATAAAATAGTAAATAATAAAATTTNGTTTAATTTAGCTAGCTAAATATAGCTTAGTAAAAAAGTTCTAGGCTTATAACCTGTTAAAGTAGTAGGTATATAAGTGGTTTAGTTTAGTTGATTGACTTGGTGACTAACTGACAGGTAGGTGGGAAGACCTCTAATATATATACCATTTGCCCCTATTTGTAGATTAATATGACAGTGACTCCTTGACCCCTTATACTTTCGACACGTAGGAGACAATAACACATGGAACTAAAATCCAAACCACATTCTTTCGCCGTTGCGCATCTCAAATCCAACCTTCCCATCCTCTGTCAGTTTTTGCAGTATTTCCTCTGTCAATGGCTCCACCGCTTGGTTTCTAACTTCCTCGCTAACCCCCTCACCGTACATCAATGACGCGAGCTGACGGATGTTCACGCTCTCGCCACGCCCCTTGCCTCCTGGTCGCAAGCGCTGCAGTGCCTGCAATACCCGATTTTCTCGGTTAATCTTCCATTCTATTTCTCTCTTGATCTTCCACCTCAGATCAGAAATCACAATGCCGTGGGCAGGGTAGCCTAATAGGCAACCTTCCTCTTGCATCTTGTTCCAGGATACCATAAGTCGATCAAGGTCCTCGAACGCGGTGGTGCCATGGCCCAGTATGTTATCTCCTGTAAACATGGCATTCTCCTCTTCTAGGATAAAGCACACGTGATCGTGAGAGTGTCCTGGAGTATAGAGTGACCGGATGGTGGCACCCTCGACGGAAAAGACTTGACCGTCGGTGATGTCTCTTTGACCATCGGCCGGTGAGTTCTTATATATGGCAGTTGAAAGATGGGGATATAACCTCAACAGGTCTGGGACACCGCCTGTGTGATCCCCATGCCAATGGGTAAGGAGGACATAGCAAAGTTTAACTTCTAACGTCTCAAGAGTTGAGGAGATCAAATGAGCCCATTCTAACTTTCCTTGGCCAGTGTCAATGATGAGTCTCGACGAGCCCGAGCCGACAATGTACGTGTTAGTCCCTTGAAGCGTAAACTGCATAAGTCCCGCGTTAGCCCGGTGGGGTGGCAGATGTCAAATTTACTGAAGTTTCGCTTACCTCTCCCGGATTCTGGCCAAGAACTCTGACCACGCGCGGACTGAGGAACTCTACATCAGGGAGTTTAGGAAGTAGTTCAAACTGCGTTGACAGGTAGTCCTCGAACGCAGTGACACTCAAGGAAGTATTGATTTGTTGGTATCCACCGACGCCGCTCATGCTGAATTAGGGGTAAAGAAGCAAATACTGTTCGGACGTTATCTCTTAGATCCACAGTTACTTTGTCTTGAAATTCACATGTAAATCGATACATTGCTTGTCGAGCGTCGAATATCAATGCTCTATGCCAGGCATAAACGACTCTAGGACCTACCTTCGACGAGATAGGATATAGGTAACATGCCCCCGCAAGTGGTAGTTGGCAAACACATCGGTGCCTGCGACCTAATGTTTTTTCACTCCTCATATATGTGCTACGGTGCTCTAAGTCCCGTAAATCCCGTAATGACCTGTACAGTTGTGCCGCTATAGTCGTACCGCTTATATGACATGTATTACGACTTGAGTTAAGCCGAGAATTAGGTCGGGAAGATCGTTTAAATGTTTTGGAATTTACGGCCGTAATATCCTTTTCTTTCCATAATATGTAATATAGTGTTTTAGTCACACAGTCAATCCCGTGTCTACCTGTACGCCTGTTTTGTTGCACTGGTACTGTTACATAGATGAATACTACGATCGCTAAAATCATATGATGTTTCGGTGTTGGAATTTAGCCTTACCTTGTTCCGAAATTACTTATTTAGTTACTTACCTCGATCTGAGATACAGCTAGATCAGTATATGCAAAAGTGTTTAAAATAGGTATATCAGGTTAGCAATTTCTGCCGTTAGGTCGGCAACTATCGTAGCTAATTGCTAACTCCTTTATATATATATAGACTAGGAATTCTAGGGCCACTTATAGAGGATTCCAATAGTCATAGGAATCTTTGGGCCCTAGTAGAATTATCGTAATTCGAGTACACATTCTAAGCCCTCTCAAAGAACCCTTGTTACAGGTACCGCTAGGTATTACGACCAGGGTGGTGTGTGTATGGTGATGATGATGATGGGTTCGACAAACGGATTGCGAGGCCGTTAATAGTGGGTGTAGTTTAATGGTATTCCGATTAATAATGTAGTAATTGAGAAGCGACATGTGTTCGCCAGGCAAAATTCTATTGTGTCTTTTGACTTTAAAAAGATCTGGCTTATTAAATGTCCGCGAGAAAAGGCCCGAGAGCCTTTGTGCTCTCTGTGTAAGGAACCAAAACCTCAGACACAGCCTAAAGGGGTTATTAGCTGTGCGGGTCGACAAGAGCTATTGGAACTTAACCGTAGACAGTAAAATAAATTGCCAGCTCGTATGGATATCGTGGGCCGCCCGTTAGTTTTTAATAAGACGAGCTCCTTCGCTGGCCGTATCGTCTTGCACGTAATCTCTGAAATCAGACACAGTATTCATTATGCATGCTCCCCTAACAATTAGACATCAAGATTGTATTGACTCAAGATAACACCTCCAACTCGGACAAATCGCTTCCTTGCACAATCGCATACGACTCTGGCTCATGCGGATTTCCCATCTGAAAGGCTGTGTCAATAGTAGGCATATTTTTGTTTATTTATCATGCCTTCTGGGTATACCTTTGAATTAAACCGACCTGCTGACTATGGGGAGCATAGTGAAGGCGTTATATTTTGGCGATGAACTGCCTCACGAACGCCTTTCATCCCTCGCGCGCCATCTGTATTTATTCAGCAGACAACGAGCATACCCAACACTCAATAGATTTCTTGCCATCGCCACCGACGTCGTCCGGGCCGAGATTAGGGATCTACCTGCGTCACTTCAACCCCTCTTCCTGTCATTCGATCTTGTTTTGGACCTTGTGGATGACGAGAAGATCCGAAACGGCCCTCTGGGTTCATCAATTGACGCCGTCCTTATTGTAGTGATTCAGTTAAGTACACTGATTAAGTGAGCCTCAGTCGCCCTAAGTTCCGCGTCTAGTAAATGATAGAATGTCCAGAAATGATTGCTGGCTAATACACCTACAACCTTCTAGGTATTTTGAAGATGACTCACGTAGATACTACGAATTACAATCTTCCAACTCCGCACTCCTAGGGACGGGTGTAGGCCTACTAACATCTGCGGCCATGTCACTGTCTCGTTGCATCTCCGACCTCGCCCTAGTCGGTGCGCACATAACAAGACTCGCTCTGCGCCTAGGTTTCTTGACATATCGAGTGTCTCAAATGCTTGAGCCCCCTGAAGAATCCAAGTGTCGTTCAAGTTCGTGGGCCGCCGTCGTTCCAAATGTTTCAGCAGAGGATGTGCAAGCAGAGCTCGACTGTTTTCACGCCAAAGAGGTAAGACGCCCTCGTGCTCTTTCGTATCCCTCTATACAATTGATTAGATCGTGATTTCATGTATCAAGTTCTCAAACAAATCTGCGCATATGTGGTGGAGTATTAATGACATCATGGGCCCCGGATCAACTATTAATTTATCAGATTCAAAAATATCACTGTGCGTCTAAGTGTTGCGTTTAAACGATGAATCAATGCTCTATTCAATGCATTTTTGGGGAGTACCTGTTGAAGGAAAGGTTCTAATGTAAATCCGAAACAGAAAATACCGAATGCCTCAAAAATATTCATTAGTGCATGGGGCCATTCTTCAGTCACCGTCAGTGGGCCGCCTTCGAGACTGAAACATCTCTCCCGAACCTCAAAGTTCTTCCACGCTCGCAAAATGGTCAACCTCCCCATCTATGGAGGACCATGCCACGCCCCACATATATATAGCCCCGAGCATGTTCTCGAGGTGATGGGCGAGTTGGATTCGGAAATCTTCAGGCTAGTCCCCACGGTGATACCGTTATCGACCTCCTCAGGGGTTCAGTTCTCGGTATCCTGCGCCAGGACTCTTTTCAACGAGATAATTACGGAGATATTGACGCGAGAGATCCAATGGGATTCCGTTGTCAAAAGCCTGGTACATCAGGCCAACGCGGTGTCGGCTCAAAAATGCAAAATCCTCGTCTTTCAAAATTCTCTCCTCGTCCACGACCTGGTAGCTACTTTCAAGACCCAGCAGCCCAACATCGACGTCAGCGCCACGGAAATTATACCGTCCATCACCACTAGTGATGCTAGTGGCGTGTCGGCAGCCGCAGGAACCAGCGCAGACAAAATTGCAATCGTGGGTATGGCGTGCCGAATGCCTGGCAGTGCAACAGATACAGAGAAATTCTGGGAGTTGCTTGAACAAGGTTTAGACGTCCATATGAAGATTCCAGCTGATCGCTTCGATGTTAAGACACATTATGACCCTGCGTGTAAAGCTACTAACGCCAGTCACACGCCCTATGGCTGCTTCGTCAATGATGCCGGTTTTTTTTGACGCCCCATTTTTTAATATAACGCCTCGTGAAGCCTCGGAGACCGATCCCATGCAGCGGTTGGCGCTAGTTACTGCATATGAGGCTCTCGAGAAGTCCGGATATGTCCCTAATCGAACACCAGCAACTAAACTCCACCGAATTGGGACCTTTTACGGCCAGGCAAGCGATGATTATCGCGAAGTCAATACCGCTCAGGAAATTGGCACCTACTTCATACCCGGCGGTTGCAGGGCTTTTGGACCGGGGCGGATCAACTACTTTTTTGGATTTTCAGGCCCTAGCTATAGCATTGATACAGCTTGCTCGTCCTCCCTGGCCGCAATTCAAGTGGCCTGCACGGCTTTGTGGAACGGAGACGTCGATATGGCTTTGGCTGGGGGGATGAACATTCTAACGAATTCAGACGCGTTCGCCGGCCTTAGCCAAGCTCACTTTCTCAGCAAGACGCCCAACGCCTGTAAAACGTGGGACTCGGAGGCGGACGGGTATTGTCGCGCTGACGGCGTTGCATCCATTGTGGTATGTATATAAGTATCCCTCGCTAACGTTTCCTTCCTTTATCGCTTTCTCCAATTCCTTCTTCATATTAGGCATCACTGACTGCTCCCTAGTATGTGGCAGATACCCCAGACTAGCACCTGAAGATACTAATAGTTTTCACTCTGTGTTGCAGAATGAAACGCTTCGAAGATGCTGTTGTCGATAAGGATAACATCCTTGGTGTGATCCTCGGCGCAGCAACGAATCACTCTGCAGAGGCCGTTTCCATAACGCATCCCGACGCGAATGCTCAGTCCTTCTTGACAAGAAATGTGATGCGTTCAGCGGGAACAGATCCTCTTCATGTTAATTATGTGGAAATGCATGGCACAGGCACACAGGCGGGCGATAGAGAGGAGATGAAATCAGTCACCGACGTATTCGCACCAGCCGGACAGAAGCCCCGAAAACAGCCGCTGCACATTGGCAGCGTAAAGGCAAATGTCGGTCATGGCGAGGCCGTCGCTGGCGTTACAGCCCTCATCAAGGTTCTGCTCATGTTTCAGAAGGGAGTCATTCCACGTCATATTGGCATCAAAAACTGTTTCAACCCGGCGCTCCCTCAGGATCTTGATAGTCGCCAAGTCGTGATCCCTCTTACTAATCAGCCTTGGTATAGCATTGAAGATGGAGCAAAGCGAATTGCAGTGGTAAACAACTTTAGCGCGGCTGGGGGAAATACGTCCATTGTTATCCAGGAACCGCCCCGGTTGGAGACTACTATTATCTCGGCTGAAAATTCTGGGGTTTCATACGCCGTCGCCGTCTCTGCCAAGAGCAAGCTTTCGCTACGTGATAACATAGAACGAATGATCAATTACATTGATTGCAATCCGCAGATATCGTTGGCTGACTTGTCGTATACAACGACCGTGCGACGATATCACCACCACCACAGAATTGCAGTCACAGGTTCTAACTTGTCTCAAATCAGATCCGAACTCGTAGCGCAACTCGACTTAGCCAACTCACTCATGCCGATAACTCTCGATTCGAAACCTCCTGTGGCGTTCATGTTCACTGGGCAAGGGGCTTCGCGCAAGTCCATGAACCTCGAGCTTCTCACCCGGGATTCAGTCTTCAGTACCGAAGTCCTGCAATTGGACGCTTTGGCTCGCGCCCAAGGCTTCCCATCCTTTATGCCCGTCATCGATGACAGCTCTGCCGAAGATGAGCCCCACTCCAGTGTTGTGACTCAAATCGCTCTGGTCGCTATCGAGATAGCCCTGGCTAGATATTGGTCTTCATTAGGCGTCGAGCCAGATATCGTAATTGGTCATAGTTTGGGCGAATATGCGGCGCTCTGCGTGGCCGGAGTCCTCTCTGCTAGCGACGCGATCTACTTAGTGGGTGAAAGAGCGAGACTTCTAGAAGACAAGGCAGGTCCCGGAGACCATAAAATGATGGCGGTACTGGCTTCATTGGCGGATATCGAGAAGTCTGCTGCTGTCTCAGGACTGCAGTACGAGGTGGCATGCATAAACAGCCCTAAGGAGACGGTTCTCGCCGGGTTATCCGCCGACCTTGAAACTATTCGTGAGGCGCTGCAAGAGGCCGGATACAGGTGTCAGGACCTTGATGTACCATTTGCCTTCCACTCGTCCCAAACCGATCCTATCTTGGATGACTTCGAGCGGCTGAGTAGTTCAGCCGTTATTTTTCACCCGCCCAAGCTACCTGTCATCTCGCCTTTACTCGGTGAAGTTGTGTTTAACGGAAAGGCCTTCAAATCAAATTATCTGAGACGAGCGACCCGTGAGACGGTCAATTACATGGCAGCGCTAGAAGCGGCCGCCAAGATAGCCATGGTGAGTAGGGACACTTTGTGGGTCGAGTTAGGACCGCATCCTGTCTGCCTTGGCTTTCTCAAGGCCACTCTGGGAAGGTCGATGACCGAAATCACGGTGCCGTCGTTTCGCAGAGACGAAAACAACTGGGCTACTTTGACGCGAAGTTTGGCAAAGCTTCACTGCGCGGGAGCTCGGATCAACTGGAATGAGTTTCATCGACCTTTTGAGGTTAGTCTTCGGTTGCTCGATCTTCCCACTTACGCCTGGAATAATAAGAACTACTGGATTATGTACAAAGGTAATTGGGCTCTGACCAAGGGCAACGCGTACTACAAAGCCCAGGGAGAAACGCCTCAGACCATTTCGTCCTCCGCCTTCCCCACGACGTCTGTGCAGAGAATTGTCGAGGAGAGCTTTGACGGTGCGGCTGGAAAAGTGGTAATGCGATCCAACTTGATGGATGCGCGATTACTTGAGGCAGCTCACGGCCATAAAATGAACGAACACGGTGTAGTTAGTTCAGTAAGTCAAGCTTCTTTCCCAGCTGCCCGACTCGATGTCTAGTTATCTTTATGCTTTACTAACGAGTCATTGTCACCACCTGTTAGTCGATTCATGCCGATATTGCTTATACTTTGGGGTCTTATTTGTGTCAGAAGCTAAGGCCCGACGTCAAGGCTAAAGTTGGCATGAATATCGTAAACTTGGTAGTCTCAAAGGCTCTAGTTGCTCAAAAGTTCACGACAGTCCCGCAGCTCATACAGGTGTCTATCTCAACCAATGATATCAATGCGGAGAAAGCTTGCTTAACATGGCAGAATCTCGACTCACACGGGGTCCTAGGGGAAGTATTCGCAACCGCAGAGATAGAATTCGGTAATCCAACGGAATGGCTTGAGTCGTGGGTGCCGTACACGCACTTTGTTCTTGGCCGTATTGGAGCCCTTGAGGCATTGGTAGAGAAGGGTGTTGCCAACCGCTTTTCGAAAAATATGGCCTATCTGCTTTTTGCCAACAACTTGGTCGACTATGCGGAAAGTTACCGAGGCATGCAATCAGTGTATATGAACGGTCTCGAGGCATTCGCCGACGTTATGCTGACTTCTGAGAAAGGTAGGGGCACTTGGACCGTGGCCCCTCATTTCATCGACAGCGTGGTGCATATTGCCGGATTCGTTATGAATGTCTCGGACGTCATGGATACACATACCAAGTTTTGTTTCACTCCGGGGTGGAAGTCTATGAGATTTGCCCGACCACTGGAGGCGGGTGGGAAATATCGATCGTACGTGAAGATGATACCAACAAAGGATGTTACCATCTATCTCGGTGACGTCTACGTGCTCCAAGGCGACTCTATAATCGGATTTGTTGGTGGTATCAAATTTCACACGTGTCCTCGCATTCTCCTAAGCCGCTTGTTTTCAGCTCCCGATACGGCCTGCCAATTATCATCGGCATCGCCGACCTCCAATTCCAGACCTTCCAACGAGTCGGCCGCGCTATTGACAGCCGCGTCATCGAGAACATCTGAGTCCAAAGTGGTGTCAGGGCTATTGCCGACACCGACGTCTTTGGGCGCCAGCATGACAGGCCAAACATCAGCGAAGGAGGAAGAAATTTCGCTTGGTTCGATTCAACTGGTCCACACTCCCGCCACAGACCAAGTCGGGAACGAGAAAGAGAATGTAGTCTCTCGGGCCATCTCCCTCATAGCGCGAGAAGCTGGGCTGGCGAGGAGTGACCTACAGGAAACGACGACCTTTTCCGAGCTTGGCATCGACAGCCTGATGAGCCTTGTCATATCGGACAAATTCCGCGAGGAGTTGAATATTACGGTAACTGGAAGCCTCTTCCTTGAATATCCGACCATCGGAGACCTCCGGGGCTGGCTTTCAGACTACTATTATTGATGCGTACCATTCCGTCGAGGCAAGTTGACGACGCACTTTAGATTTAAGCAATGAATACAAGTAATGCGCTTTGATGGGTGTGCAATGGGGAGTAATAGGATGTATTGGGTAGAATATGTGTAGGTACAGCTTTCTCTAATATGGTGTTGTATCTCATCCTATGGCGTGAATAATTCTCCGGGCAAAGTCTGATAATTTGCAAGATTAGAAGTCCACTTGTTGCTAGTACGGGTGCTTTCCTTTGAATCGCAACACTACGATGGACTTCACACCATTCTGTCGAAAGGGAAAATTGACGCCGTTATTCTAGGATGCACGAGAGCTTCCCAAAAGAATCCATGTAGTATTTCAATGATCTAGATCTATAAGGAGTAGGATTCATTATAAGCTGCCATAAGGGGGAGGGGGGGAGAGGGGGTGATCCACTTGGTGGTCAGAAATAGGGGCAAAAAGTACAGCCACATCTACGAGAACAGCCACATATGGCTGAGGCCTATATCATCCTGCCTAGAGATCTGAAATGATAGAGAATTTCCTAATTCAATAACAGGCCGAAATTCACCGGGCGGACCTAAGTAATCATGATTGGAAGAGCACCTGCTAAGGACATGTCTCCAAACGGTCTTGCAGTGCCTATCAATACTCCAGGTAAGATACCTAGATTGCTGTCCCAAATCGACTTAGGTAAGTGCTCAGGTGCCCTCAACCGCCTTCGCATGTGACACCGCGACCGTCACCTGCGTACCATTTCACCGTCGAGAGAGTGCAGGGGGGTACACCCTCGGGGACATCAGATCATGTGTGGGCTCTTTGAGGCGCATGTCTCATTCGATCCGTTATCGCCGCATCCTCGCGCAAATTTGACTTGTGCGAGGCGGCAAATCGGGCACGGTGAGACGGGGAACGATGGCTTGGATGACGATGGAAATCTATTTCGAGACGGCGTCCATTCGGCTAGCGTGCTGGAAGTAGCTCATATTCTATCCCATTCCCTAATGACGATCCAGCTAGGATCCGAGCTAGTATGTCTTACCCCGGTAGCCACCATGTTGTTCATCGCTCATACAAACTAACAGGCTCCTCCGGAGTCCCTCTGGGCAAGCGGTGCTTGAGATTCTGAATATGTTCGATGAAGTAGTGCATCTGATCGAAGGCACCGAAATCGATTACTCGCGCAACGCCGCCACGCTGACCACTGTTCTTCATTCACCATTGGGCGATTCCGGGTCCTCGCCGAAGCTCTCCTCTCCCCACGTACCTATCGAATCGACTCGTTCAACTCCCGCCTGTTTCAAGGACCCAGCATTTCCCGTCATGCGAAGGCTCTATCCAAGTGAGCACCGAACAGAGCACAACCGACCCTCCGCCTTTCTGCCGCGGGTAAATACCTTGATAGACTAATGATGAATATGGACCTCATGCACATAGACGAGTCTACCGAGCTTGATCGTTTGCATGCCCCATACACGTCCCGGTGTTGGTGCTCGGTATGCCGTCTTACTTTTATCTTTATCACTTTTTTNACTCAAACCACACTACCTGTAGTAATTGTACTACCCACACTCGGGAGATATCTCGACTGAGTGTATCATTTCTTGTCTTAATATTATATACATGAGAGCCCCCTAGAAATTGTACTAAGGATCCTTCAGGCGTTGGGTGTGCCGTCCTATGTTTCTCTCAACAGTTTACACGAGGTACCGTGGCGGGAACCTCTAAGAGAATCATGCTACATATTTCATAATTTTCCTATTTCAGCAGGCACATATTAGTGGACTGATAAAAAAAAATAAAAAATTCGCAAGACGGCGTTAACAGAATATGAGGTGCGCCGATACTTTACAACAATGCTCGAGCCATGACTTAAGCGAATCCGGCGCTGATCACCCAAGTGACGTCAGCGTTGAATGAAGTTGCGGAGTCGAATGTGTGTACGCCTCCATTGCTTGCGACGTATGCTACATTGTTGTAGTGGCGGAAATAGCGGGTAGGATAACCCCAGGCTCGGATGGAGGTGCCCTGGCCGTTGATGCCGGCCTGTGTGCAGAATGTGGCGTCTTCCTTGAACTGCTTGGAGCCGTCGTTGGCCTTGAGTTGGAGGCCGAAGTCATAATGTCGAATATAGCTACCTGGGGTATCCTTAGACTCGAATGAGAAGCAGGCGCTGTTACCAAGGCCGGCACGAACCGTCCAGCTGGCCTGCTGTTTGAGGGCAGTGCTGCTAGATGATGAGACAACCTGGGTGTTGACAGTGGCCCCGTCATGTGCGAGATAGCGTGTCGTATAGCCGGACGTGGTGGCTTGCAGTGAAATCGATGAACCGACAGTGGGCACCGAGCCGCTGTTCAATGAGGTGGTGGCATATTTGGCGGCTACAATATTGGCTTGCACCGAGTTCTCGGTAGCGTCGGATGGATAACCTGAGGTCATCACTCCCTCATAGAACGTACCCTGAGCACCGACACTGTTGTCGCCACCGATGCCGAGAATAATGGCACCCTCTTTGCTCATAGGGTTATAGCCAGACGCCGTTGGGCGCGCCCCGCTGTAATACGTCGACAGCGAGCCGGATGCGGCATTGCCGCCGCGAAGAGACCACTGATTTGGCCCTCCCTTAAGAACAGCAGTGAGGAATCGGTAAGAGACCGACGGGTCGCCAGCGTTGTTTTTAGAGCCTTGGCCGGAGAACAATCCGTTTTCGAGATCGGCCATGACCCAAGGCCCCGAACCGGCACCACTACCCCAGACGGTGTTATCACCAAAGTAGAGGGCCTCCATATGGCCGTTGCCGGTATCACGGCTGTTGGTCTCGGCATTACCATAATCGAAGCAGCAACCACCATTATAGTGTGTTCCATCGAAAATAGCATACATGCCCTCGGCCGCGTCGCCTGTAGCCGAGCCGCTAACGGCATTATTGCGGTAACCGGTGCCGGGTGATACAAAAACACCATACGCCTTCTGGCCATTCAGCGTGACTGGAGCGCCAATTGCACTAGCTAGGTTGTCGGCGCCATTCGCTTCGGGGCCATTAAAGCCTCCGGGTGGGGCTTGTGTGAGGTGATTACCGCGGCCGGACTGGTCATAAATGATAGAGATGAGACAAGTCGTGCCTGCGCAGAAGGTGTCTTGAGCGGCAGCATTGGCAACACCTCCAGCAGACAGCGGCGCAATGTTAGTTGTGGCACCGTCGGAGCCACGCTTCACCTGGTAGAGTGAGCCAGTGTAGGCACTATACAAAGCGCGAGTGGTGCTGTGTGCGGCGATGCATGGCGTACCACCAGAAGAGTAGATATCGCAAGGCCCGGCGGCTACAAGTGAGCCTGTGGCAACGATGCCTAGAGTAAGTGCGCGTGAGAACATGTCTGATCACTTTCGATATGGGAATAGTGAGACTGGGCACATCTGTCATGTCTATTCTGGCGCCATATTGTATTTATTTATAGCTGCGTCCCAAGGCCCCTAAACGCTTAGGCTCTCCGGCGGGAAGCCTATACGAACACAAAATCCGGACGTAGAGGTCGACGAGAAGCGGCTTTACCACCATCTCAAGGCGCCATTCGTGGAATGCTCGGGAGCCACTGTCATGGGCGGGGCACAACATCAGGTGGTATCACGCTCGCTATATCAAATTCGCGGCGAGCGACATTGTTGCCCGAGGTGGTGTTTTTTTTAGCAAGGGCTTCGCGACTCGAACCAGAACTTTTATTTGGGGCCGCGGCCCCAAGATGCGGCTTGATGGTAAGCATTGGTATAATCTCAATACCCCAGACTCTTCCAAGCTTTTCGGGGAAGAATGCCGTTGTGCATTCCCCTCAAAACACGCCTCAGGCATGAGCGCCAATCGGCAGTTTGTAATCGTTTCCGAACGTAGACTGACGTATATATTCAATTTTGAACCAAATGGTTGGACGGACAATTTTCGGCCCATCACGACGAAAACGGAAGGTCGGTTTGTTTTGAACTCATAAAAGGGCAATTTAGGCGGCAATACTACCTGTGTTATGCAGTAGTTTCTGTTAGTGACGCTTAGTTGGGCCATGGATGGGGAAACAATACAGGATCGCCCTCCTAACCTAGAAAAGCTGACCCCTAGCCTCATTGGCGCGCGAATCTGTCTATTCCAGATCCTCATCGAGGTGGTGATGAGGCCACACTGCTTCAGTACTCTGCATAATCCGCCTAGCCTCATACAGTATAATGAGTGAGATTCGCGGTGATCCCCCATGGGGTTAAGGTTTAGTTAACAGAAGAGCGCTTGGCGGATAGCGACGCTAAGAGGTGCGCATGGACTTGAGAATGGTGGGTAGTAAAAGGGTCTCCATTATGCATCTCCCCACGTTGGACTAATCCGTGCGTTAGCCCGCGCGGTAATACGTACATATCCAGCTCCGGCCGGATGGCCCCGTCAAAACGGAGTCCCTACTACTTGGGTAGAATTCTAGCAATAGTTAATAGCGCAGAAGCTCTAGCTCGTGATCGAACAACCAGGTCAACCGTATTTGCGCACCAATCACGCCCAAGTCGCTGGAGACTTCTAGACCCTCATCCGTGGCTGTTCGTTTTCTCCTTTCTTGGCTAATCTACTATTATGGCATCATGCGGCCCACGTTAGGAGACTGAAAAGAGTGCCTATCTTCGCCGAAATGATCCTGAGCCACCTCTGCAGCTCACGATACTGACGTGGCTATCGGCAAAGTTTGAGAGCTCATTTAAGCTGATAACCGCCCGAGATAAGCAATATGAAGACCCCGACTTCTCTGTTCCTGGCTAATGCCATTTTTGGCTTCAATGCTGTCTTTGCCGATGTTACGACAACGATTGTCGCATCGTCTAACTACGGCGTCTGGGAGGGTTGGGGGACTTCTTTGGCGTGGTGGGCGGTTGCGTTCGGCGATCGCGATGACCTTGCCGACGCAGTTTTCACTCTGAAAGATGCGTCGGTGAACGGTGTTACCTTACCGGGGCTGGGAATGAACATTGTTCGCTATAACGCTGGTGCTACTAGTTCGAATTCTATCAACGGTGATAGTATGGTTCGATCCCCAAAGGTGGATGAATTTCGCCTAGTTAACGGGTACTGGCTGGATTGGACGAGCAGCGATCCAGCATCTTCGAGTTGGCTGTGGTCGACGGATGCCAAACAACGAACCATGATGCAAAAGGCTAAGAGTCGGGGTGCAAATCTCTTCGAATTATTCAGTAACTCACCTATGTGGTGGATGCTGTACAACCACAATCCCTCAGGATCTGATAACGGCTCATCAGACAACTTACAATCCTGGAACTACCAACAATTCGCGGTATACCTTTCCACCATCGCACTATACGCTAAAAACAACTGGGGAATCACGTTTTACTCCGTCGAGGCTTTTAACGAACCATCTGCAAACTGGTGGAACGGTAAAACAGGAACACAGGAAGGCTGTCATTTCAATGTCGCGACGCAACAAACTGTCTTACCCTACCTAAGATCTGAACTCAACAGTAGAGGGCTCAGTTCGGTTTTGATATCCGCTTCGGATGAGAACAGCTATGACGCTGCAGTTAGCACATGGAAAGGTCTTAATTCAACCGCAAAGGCCACTGTAGGACAAATCAACGTCCATGGGTACCAATATGGAAAGGGGGATCGGTCAGGTCTATATCAGCAGGCAGTAAGCTCAGGCAAAAAGCTATGGAATAGCGAATATGGTGAATCCGACGCCACGGGATCTCAGTTAATAAGCAACGTGATCCTCGACTTTCGATGGCTGCACCCCACGGCTTGGGTCTACTGGCAGATAATCGATGGTGGTGGTTGGGGGCTCATCACGGGCTCCGACGCAGATGGTACTCTTAGTGGGCCAACTCAGAAGTACTTCGTCCTAGCGCAGCTTACACGGCACATCCGGCCTGGCATGAGGATACTGGATTCAGGCTGTGACTATGCTGTCGCTGCCTATGATCCTTCCGCGCATAAGTTAGTGATAGTGGCGGTAAATTGGGGCGATGCGCAGTATCTGAACTTCGACCTATCTCAGTTCAGCACACCAGGCCAAAGCGGTGCTACAATCCAACGTTGGAGTACTCAAATAAGCTCTGGAGAGCGCTACGCTACGTATAAGGATACGACTCTTAGCGGGTCCAAGTTCTGGTCGTATTTTGCCAAAAACCAGGTACAGACCTTTGAAGTACCAGGCGTGGTCATCTAGTGGGGGAAATTGGTATGACTAAAAGTGTCACTCGTGTATATATACAGTTCCTACGTTGCTCTTGATCGTATTGTAGGTCTCCCTCCTATGATAAAGAAAGAGAGGATGGCAGTGAGTGCAGATAATAGGGCGAACACTAGGTTCATGTTTCCATAGCCAATAGAGTCCTTCAAAGC
This sequence comes from Xylaria multiplex, assembly GCA_011057905.1. Lineage (NCBI taxonomy): Eukaryota > Fungi > Ascomycota > Sordariomycetes > Xylariales > Xylariaceae > Xylaria > Xylaria multiplex. Next base: position 40,853 of record WUBL01000205.1, on the reverse strand, counting down.
GCCAGCAACAACAGGGCCAATTGTGAGACCAGCACAGAAGAAGAGAGAGTTGAAACCGTATAGCTGAGCGTATGGGCCATTCTCACCGAAGAACCCCGGGTTTGCTTTGTCGTACTTTTGCACAATATCACTTGCCTCAACTACGCTTGGCGAACCTATTATGGCCAACCCAACCCCATTGAGTGCTAAAAGGGCACAATATAGGATGATATTCTTCGGCCGGGGCAGTAACTCCCCGGATGGGAGTCGCAGTAAGATGAGTGCTGGGACCATCCACCCGAACCCAATCACAGCCGCGCGTTTCGTTCCATAACGATCAACGGCCCAACCTGCGACAGGCCCAAGGAGTAGGTACGGTACATCAAGTGCGATAAACAAAAGCCCGGCCTTGAGGGGCGAGAAGTGGAATAAGGTTTGCACCTCTGTCGGGATAGTTGCGTCATATACAGCAAGCAGTGACGCCTGGACGAATGCGAGACAAAGGCTCATGAGCAACCGTGGACTTTTCAGACATATTAGGATAGGTAAGGCGCGCACGGCCTTACTAGGTTCTTCACGGATCTTGTACGCCTCTTCGTCCGTTTTCGGTAGTAAGGCATCTTCCTCCGATGCTTCCTGGTTAGCTTCCTCGTCATCTTCGTCTACTCTCGACCTCATGTTTCTTGGATCTCCTTGAGAGTCGTGCACCAACTCAGTATATTTCGCCGCGGCTCTCTTCTCAATGACAAGGAGCCGCATGAGAAAGTCCAATGCGAGAATACCGGCTCCCAAGCCGAAAATCCCGGCATACCCAGTCTTCTCATAGAGTACACCACCTATAACAGGAGCCAATAATTCCCCAACCGAGATAAAGGAGAAAATCTAGCTTCCGTCAGTTCGATTTGACTAATATTTAGATAGTAGAGGGATTATAACTTGCCGAACCAATGACCTTGCCTAGATTCTGGGGCCCCACGGTATCAAGCACCATCGCGAGACCAATAGTCCATACGATTGCGGCACTGACTCCCTGGAGGATGCGCGCGGCAACTAGGATAGGGATGCTATTCCCAAGAGCTAGCATGATAGTTGCCGCGAGCAGAGCAGCCAGTCCGCTAAGAAATGGTGCCTGTCTAGAATTGGTACGGTCGGCAACCCATCCCGTAGGTATCGATGACACCACTGATGCCCCGGCATATGCTGCTAAGAGATTTGAAACATAGGACTGAATTTCATTCTCAGGGATCGAAAGTCTGCTTCGTAGCATAAACGGCAAAACAGGTACTACTAGACCATAGAGGAATAGATCGGTGAACATACCAATCGCCACAGTGGCAATGATAAACAATGAGTTCGAGCGCCAGCGAAGCGCCCATGGGGGATCTCCTTTTACCATTTTGAATAAGTATGAGAATGTCCATGTGATTAAGATTTTAGGGCGAAAGACGCTATGAAAGGGTAGTATTGATATACCTCAAGGCTTTTTGTGTGTTCCTGCAGATCGATGACCTCATAAATACATAAAGGGTTTGTACTCCTCACCTACTCCGCTAGCCTCAACACACGCTTTACCCATCACGCGGTCGGGCTTGTAGGTGTCGAGTTGAACTTCAATCTCATTTACTGGTTTTCATAACGCCACAAGCATAGTGAGAATGAGATGGGAGAATCATTTTCACCATCGGCGGATAAGACTAGGCGATTTATACCCCTCCCTCACCGACGGTGCAGCCTACGCCGACTCACGCCAAGTTCGCTGGTAGCGTCTCATACGTCTCCCACTCATCAGGGATCTTCATAACGGCCGAACGGACGTAAATATGAGAGCCATTAGACCAGTCTAAACCTTCGACACACCCACCCTTGATACTAACGGTCACGCCCGGCGTACCGTCTTTCCCTAGAATGCGGTGGAACAGGCGAGAGCCACACTCCGTGCAGAAATAGCAATCCATCTTGCCCCCCTTGTCCGTGTCGCGCGTGTACTTCTTTATCTTAGACTCGAGCTCGGGTGAAAGTGGAAACAGCCCTTTCGCTGGGAAGATGGCGGATGTCCCGAATGCGGAGCTCGATTGTTTTTGGCATTCGGTGCAGTGGCAGAAGTACACCTTTAACGGTGCCGATGTTGGGGTTGGGAATGCGACACGCCCACATTGACAGCGGACTGTGAGGGGCTTTGACTCGCTGGTGGTCGCCATTTTCTCAGAGATCTCTCAAAGTGAAATTATTAATAACTCAAATGTTGACAGCAGATACTTTAGTAGCTAGATCAGTTAGTTATGATTGACCCCATGATGAGTGAGGGTGATTCCCGCGGCCTCGGGCCTGTGTGATCTACATTGCTATAATTATCTTGTCAGGGAGAATTGAGCCTATTAAATACGACCAGTTTTTCGGGCTCCCCGCACCGGTAGTAGCATGAACACGGTGGAGAGCAAGGCGGCATGGCTATTCCTCCCTCTGGGTACCTACCTTTGGTAGGCTTTAGAGCAGCGCCTACCGGATATGACAACAACTATACAACCCGAGAGGACTTTCAGGCGATAGTAAAATCTGTGTACCACGTATTTCTTCATCTTTATTTCCTAGAGTGAGGCTCATGTAGCGGCTAACAGTAAGTAGATTTTCCTCCGGCCCCCGCTGACTAATATCAATGATAGCCACCCGGCTTACATCTCGAGGTCACACTACCACCGTACCCTAATATTACACTAGGTACCATAGCAATACCTATTACTCTTCGTAGTAACTTCATATAATCAACAATAATGCCATTATTCTTACACTAGCATGCTTAGTTGAAAACACTTCAGCAAAGGCTATTGACCTCGCCACAAAGTCGCATCTAATTTGTACCAACACTGGAGATGCAATCGCCACCACCTAAGAACGGGATTAGCAAATATGCGTGATAGGAAAATAGGGTTAAACTTACAGAATGGACTTCCGACGTAGTTGGATGTGAGGATACCCGAAGACGGGTCGTTGCTGCCCTCGTCAACGAAGTGAATAGGGACAGATCCGCACGTCGAACAGCCGTGATCACCCAGGGCATCGACCAGGTCTCTGATCTGCGCCAGGGTAAGTGAAGCCCCACCCTGGGGGAAGAGGCAGACACCACCCGTTCCAATGTGGCCGCTAGTCTCAAGACTCAACTCGCCCTCGAGACCCTCAAGTCCCCCGCTGACACCGGCACCAATGGTGATGGGAACTGTGGTGCCGATACAGACAATGTGATCGCCGGAATTATAGACAGTACCAGGATCCTTGTCGGTGTTTGCGAGGACGTCATGCCAAAGCTGGATGATTCCAACATTGGCCGTGTTTTCGAACGTGGCAAGAGGGCATAAACCAGAGCCACGGCAGTTGATGCCGAGAGCACGGGAGCTCAACGGATGAGGGGAATTAGCAGATGTATCCGCTGGTAAGGCAAGAGCCGGGCATAGTAGGCCAGCGGCTGCGAAAAGTATGTTCATAATAGTGGGAGGCATTTTCATCCTGTGGTCGAAGATCGTTACAAGAGAAATGTTGGAAGAGTAGGAGTACCTTTTAAGCTAGAACTAGCTCAAGTTGTGTTTTAACAAAGGTTATGTAGGTGGTCTGAGGAACAGCTAGTGATCATGAGTGTTTAGACGAGAGACGATGGGTTTTTATACTCGTACGATGCCGATACTCTCCTGTCATTCTAAACATGGTAATGAGTCTCCAACTAATGTAATCCTTATAGAATCCTAAGGCTACTTTATTATATCAACCTGAAACTTGCCACGAGACCGGCAATATGCGTATGCTACCTAGTAAATGGAGCTTTAGTTATCTCCTACGTTATCATAATCGTGTGTGACTACTATGTACGCCCGTGGGCTGGCCGCTGCTGCGCGTATTTTTCATGTGGTATTCCCTCGGCATATTTAGTGGCGGGGCCTGAAATGACAATGGGGATGAAAGCTGAAATGCGCGACACAGCCCCCTTTGCCACCCCCTTCGCCAGCGATAGAGGTTGGGGGCTAGGCAGGCTGCGTTTCGGGGGATACAAACAACCAAACTTGACTGCGAATGATTTCACTACCGTCAAGTCAGTTAAAACAATACCGGGTTCGAACGCCTCATAACACTCATCAAGCCATTCACACAGTTGTACCTCAGATTAAACCCCTGGATTGATTCCATAGCCCCTACAACTTGGGGGCGTACTCCGCTACTTATTTGCCCCTACCTAGTAGCCAGTGCAGAAGTGGTCAGGTTGTAGGCGTGAGGTCTGATAGACGACGTGCAATATCTTCTTCAATAGTGTTAAACAAGCTCCCGGTTCTGCGACGGTCTTGGCCGGAATCTGGCTATTGTAATACGATCAAGGGACTGGTTTACACCAACCTGGGCCTGCTGTGTAGAAGAAGCATAGATGAAAGAGGTATCATATACTTGATCTAAGGAATAAAACCCCCACAGACCTTTGTCTTAATGAGCACTTCCTATGTCCTGATCATTAGGTCATTTACCAAATTACCCTGCATTGCCCGCAGACCCATGCCTAATACCAAATAGGAGGACTCTACTATCCTATCGAGTTTGAAGGTAGCGACAACGGTGCGTGTGTGGCGGTGGTGATCTCTAGGATATCATATAGGACTATGACGCTTATATCCGTTACCACTGCGCCTGACACAAAAGCAAACGATACTAATGAGGCAACCTATGGGCACTTTGCCCCAGATGCAATAGGAGTATCACGATCCCACGATGCGAACAAAGACCATGAAGTTCGGTCTGACCCTTGTGAATAATCTAGTGACTTGCAGTTCGCGATGTTGCAATTCTCCCAAAAGTGTTACATTGCTATCAATTTCCGGTACACATCAGGCGTACATTCGGGATGTAAACAGGTCAGCTTTATATATGACGAGCTTGCGTAGGTAGTTGAACTAACATGTTCTGTGAGCATTTTTGGAGTTTTATCGACCGGGGCGAGGCGTGATCTTAACTCGGGGTTCTACGGCGTTCTCGATGATTACGCTATGGATACCGCCAGTATAGTCATACAGACGGTGCCCCTATCTATGCTGAGGTAGCGAGTACTGCAACTACTTGAAGCGTACCCTCGAGAGAGCATTACGGCACTCCTTTTTTTNGGGTGTGGTCTTGTGTCTTTGTCGATATGCGTTATACACCCTCCACTAAGACCACTGGCTACTTACCGCCTAAACATCGGGACCGCCTTCTACCATTACGGCTCCTGCGATAAAAGTATACCTTGTATATTGGAGAGATTAGCATGCCAGTTAGTGACACGTTCTTTGTGCAACAACAGGCACGTATTTATCTTGCCTATATACCTACGTACCGAAATGTCCAGTTAAAAAGGGGAGGGGAAGATCAACCCTCGCTCTAACATTACTTAGTTGAGTATTTTATGATATGTGATATTTTGGCTAATAAATTCGAAGCATTGGGCAAAGCACGAATAACGGACGAACAATGTAATTAAACAGAGATGGGGATTGGAAAAGATTTACCCAACAGTTTCTTGAGGTTTAATTCGGGAAATATTCTCATATATCCTAGTGTAGGTAGTAATTATAATCATGAGGTTATGCGATCCCCGTGCTAAGGAAGGTGGCGACCCTTGCTTTCAAGTCTCACATGCATACGATGCATTTCAATTTAGAAGTCTTAATAAGCATTCTATGTAGGGATTAAATAATAGCTTTCAGATTAGGAACACTAGGTTCATATATCATATGCGAAGTGTCCACTTTTGGTATACCGTCTGTCACAAGTTGTTAAATATTCGCAATACTGAACCAATAGTGGTACTTTCTAACTTGAGGGGTCTCTTATGGTTGACCAGTATAGTGTCCTATGACTAGCGGCGATTAGTGGGACTGATATGTTAGCTCAGATAGGGGATGGGCTACTGGCATTTAATTTGGGCTAATAAAAAACACTCTTACGGAGTTTGAAGCTATTTTGTAAGCCTTGTCAGGTAGGACAAGAAGGCTGCCGTTTCGTGCTAGAATACAATGATTCTGGTACAGGGTATTGAAGACTTAGGGAATGGGGAGAGGGGCTTCAGTGGGCGTCCGAGACCGGGATTCCCGCGACAAACCCAGCATACACTACACTAGAAATTTGTACTCCCCTAAATACTACCTATTCGCTGTGTCCTTTTCTGCTATTTTGACACGGCCATATCGGAATAGACGTAACAATCATTCGCGTTACCCTACCTAGTTGAGGTCCCGACGGGTTGATATAAGATGACCAGGGTTAGGTGTGATTTAATAGGAAAGTTACCAGAAAATTATTCTTCCATATCCTGTCCAAACCAACACGTCAAGAGAATATAACACGAATCATTGAACCATTTATCGATTGACTCGCCTACAAGCAGGTATAGTAAAGTCTCCCTGGTACTACAAGTAGATCCGACTCAGAGGCGATCCACTTATAGCGGGAGCTAGTGGCATCCCTGCTAGCCCCAGCACTGTTCTGGCGTACCGAAATATTATATAGCCAATCATATGCCTGTGAATACGGCACCCTCCACCCAGTGTCGGTAGGCAGCCACCAAAACAGCCAATAGGAACAAGGAGAATACGGCTGTTACAGCACTAGAACGCTGCAGGTCTGAATAGTTCACCAATCATGGGCATCTCGTTCCCCGGGATTGCCTGGGCTTAAATCTCCTCATGGCCATCTCAAGGCCCTTTTCAATATTCTGTCCCTCCTCCGTTGCTCTTGAGTCCATTTGGTACCCGTGCTGAGATTAAACGCCCCTGGGAACGCAATATGCGAAGAAGATCGGCTAAGAAGTCTAGGCATGGGTGCAAAGAATGCAAGCGGCGTCACGTGAAATGCGATGAGACACGACCTTCCTGCGCCAATTGTAATGTTCGTCACGTCTCATGTTCATTTGTCTCTAGTCTACCCATCCCCTCAAGATCTTCTTCCACCGGCCCGTCTCCACGCTCGCCGGCTGCATTACCGGCTGTATCACGGGCTGTATCGCCGGCTACGGCGCCGGTTACACCCAAAAGCCCCCAATCAGACGAGCTCGTCAGATGTACATCCGTACCGACACCGAGTCCTACCTGTGATACACTTGAAGCGCCGACCCCTTGGTCTTGCCATGAGCCTACTTTCACAATCAACTGTCTTATCTCGACGGATCAGCCATTCAAACTACATCATCTGGAACTCCTACATAATTTTAAGATGGGCGTGTTGGGAGACAGCATTTATGATTCCGCCACGGCCGATGGCTATATGGGCATGACAGTTCGGGAGGCCGTTCAAGCCCCATACTTGATGGACCAAGTTCTCGCTATATCGGCAGCTAATATGAGCGTAAAGCGGCCACACCAGGCGCGTTTTTATCGAGAGGAGGCGACATACCTACAAACGCGGGGGCTGGTCTCGTTCAATGCAGCCCAGGCTTCGGCTTCAGAGGTGACGGACAATAGTGCCCTGGCCGGTTTTGTCTTCGCCGCGCTTCTCTCGCAGCAGGTTCTTTTCGATACATTTTCCACCCGCACCGATTTTCCCACTCTTCTTGGTAGACTAGTCGCCGCGTTGCGCATCTGTGGGGGAGTTCGAGTTATGTGCGGAAAGTCATGGCCCTACATCATGACACAGTATCGACAACAGGTTGGAATCAATTTTCCGCATGAATTCATACCGGACTCTGGCCCTGACACTATATTTACTATGAAGTTGGCTCATTTACAGACCCTTCTTGAGAATGCAAACCTTCACCCATCCATATTGGGCCCTTGTAAAGCGGCTCTAGCTTCTTTGCATGATTTGTCATATGCCCCGGAACGCCACAAATTCTCGGCATTCCGAACGACTCGCCTGCTTCATTGGGCAGTTATTGTGCCGTCAGACTTCATTAACCTCCTGGAAGAGCGACGGCCCGAGGCTCTTATCATCATCGCGTATTACGCATTGCTAATACACGACACAAGGGACTACTGGCTGTCTGGCGACGCTGGTGCCTTTATTATCCGCTCTATTACCAAGTTTCTGGGGAAGTACTGGTCTGAGTGGCTCACATGGCCGAATGAGGTGCTGGACTCATTGGACTGTAGTGATGGAACCAAATCATTTTCACCAATAGACATCTGTATGCGGTGTAGAGTTGACGAAGTTTCGTAACACAATATCATACGAGGGTAAGGGACTATTCAATTCAAAAAGCGTCTATCTATACTAATGGTTTAAGACGTTCTAATATACTCCAAAACATATAAAACATATGAAACAATATGTACAATCAATCTGAGTGGGCAACCCGCTTCGAGGAGCCGAGAAATCTCAAAAATGCACTGCGGCTATTGTCCGGCATAGAACGCTACAATAGGGGTTTATCTCCCGTGAGCCGAAGACTGTGCCCCGAAGACCGGCCTGGGGCATGCAACCTCTCGCGGTGGAATTTACGACATGTTCGCATCATACACATAAGTTTGTATGAAGTACTGGATTGCTCCGTCCGACTCCTGTGGGCCGTAGAATTCGGCACCTCTTTGCCCCACGGCCTCCTTCGCGATATTCAACACCTTTTCAAGTGATGGTCGATCCTCCTCACGACGAGCCATACACTCAAGTATAATGTTGCGCAAGTCACGGTCTAGCCACGGGAGCGGATCCTCCCCGGTAACTGGGTTCGGTAGAAGCACCCCGCCCATCGTTGGTTTCCCCTTGTGTATCGCGTAGGGTGCCCCAAGGGGGACATATCCGCCTATGATTAGCCACAGGACATTTGTAGCTATGCCTAGTAGATTGTCTGGGACGCTCCGCTCGTGCTCCTCGGCTAGTCCGAAATCTATCAGCTTCACTGGCGGAATTATACTGTGCTCCGGGAAATCTCCCGTAGAGCCAAACATCACTAGAACACGCCGAGTTAGCCTATGAGCCAATTGTTAAGGTTTCAGCGCAATAATTGGGGATTACTTACTATTTCCCAGGTGCAGATCACCGTGCCGATACCCGTCGGGTATTCTGCTCGGCGGGGGTACGGGAAGCTCTTCAAGCTTAGGCTCCGAATCAGGCGATGCGCCCGGCGCATATTTCATCGCAACGCAAGCTCTCACCACTGTTACTTAATTAGCCTCAAATATTCCACTTTGTGGTTTTTTCAATAGGGTACCAGAGTGACTTACAGCAGAGGAAGATAGCCCATAATATCCTGTTTGGTACATGTACGTCTCGTATCGGGGCTTGTTGCCTGAGTTTATCCAAGACTCCGTTTCCGAGGTATTCGAGGACCAGCGCTGGGCCTGCAAGCCCCTCTAAAAAGTGCTGTGGCGGCTTACCTGTCACTTTGTCAGTCAGTCGCCTGATCAGCCGCCTGATCAGCTTGCATCTACGCCGTGATCGTTGCGTACCGATACTGTCCTTAGACGCGATGACACTTGCTATGTGTGCGGAACCGTTCAATTCCTATATATCACTCATCTAGTCAGTATAATGTCTTCAAAATATACATTCCCATAGTGATAATCATGATTCATGTCCCCCAGTTCGTTTCTCACTATTCAGCTGTAATGAATGTCTTGTAACTTACCCCCATCACTCTGATTTCATTTTGCAACTCACCCTCAACGAAATCGTTCAACGCTCGCTTTACGATCATCTTGCGTGGTGGGCGCGCTCCAGAGCCTTTCTGCTGAACGCGGCACGCTATCCCATACGCCCCGCGGCCGACAAAATCCTCGTAGGTGTAACCTGGCTCGGCATTAAAATGCTCGCGGGTCTCCCGGACCTTGGCATCGAGTTCCTCATCGCGTAATATGTCGGCATTCACCATCATCGATATTCCAGCGTCGAAGGGGGCAAACCCTGGTTGTGGTAGCAATGGATCAGCCATTGTAAAGTGTGGTTCTATAATCGACTTGACTATCACTCTAATTAGAACACGGGGGTTATGGCGTTTATATGTCTCACAGAAGGCATTGTTCGTCGAGCTGTATTAGGAATACAAAGGTATACCAAGTATACCTATGCATTTCAGATAGAAGACAATGGTATGTTCTTTTGATAGAAAAGGGACAATTTAAACAAAGGGATTATGTACTTGTTATAGCTTTAAAGCTTTATAACATATAGTCCGAGAGGCATGTGAAAACACAAGGGGGTAAGCCTGTAGTACCACTTGTGCTTGTAGGCTTATTTCGACGCCCTATCTTGGAAGCGCGGTTCTTTGAGAGATGCAGCACTACAACATAAGCATGAAGCTTACCAGGTTGCCCATTGACGCGGCAGACCGACGGCGACACTAGAAGTAGAGCCTAGAGAGGAGTACCGAACCCTTTGTGGATCTATATGCGTTTCATACGACGCAAAATATATCTAAGGCTGGCTTTGGTGTACTAAGTAATACCTCCTGAATAGCTGTTTGCGCATGTAATTTGTTAAAATTAGTATAAATCACCGAAAGGGAACCTAGAAATGGTCAATTAACAGACAAAGGGAATAAAGCAATGAGCGTCGGTCTACGCGTTGCTACCCTAATATACGAGAACGGTACGTCTATGTCGCTCCAAGGAATACAGACGAAGGTTTGCTCCCTTGCTGCTATGACTTAGCACATGATATGTTAGCCCCCTTGTAGAGAGATAAATACGTTGCTCCCCAAGCACGCATCGGCATATCCGCCGGCCGAGTCAGTAATAGCTGAGGATGCACTTGTCCAGGGATTCCCGATTACTAATAAAAAAGCAGTGATTGGTGTCACATGTTCTGGGTGAAATGAAGAAGTTGTTGTGTATACAAACACACGAACTGATTAGTGGTATTAGACTCTTCGCGTAACAACGAATGTTTATCACTACCCTATACTCAGGTCATGGCAGTTGAGTTTGCGAGTTAGAAAGTGTTACACCATCTAGCTCAAAACACGGGAATTTCATTTCATAATCCAAAGGTAGCAGTAGTATTAAGTTAGATTCCTCGCGTAGCAACGAGTGTTTATCCCCTCCTCTATAGTTGGGTCACCGCATAGAGGCTTTTTGGGAAGTTGTATGCTAGGGAATAATACGATATGCGCCAGAGGATTTCTCTAGGCAGCTAACTTCCGGGTTTTCAGTTGGGTCTGTTCCGGAGTGGGACATTATTATATAAAGACTGCCGTTTAAAATAGGTGTATTGTGTGTTGGGCAAAACCGGATTGGCTCGAATACCTAGTACTAGCGAATACTGAGTGCTAGTATATTCCCCTTAAAGTAATAAATACGATCCACGAAAAGTCTCTGTGTGCCCCCCGTAAACTTCCGCCATCTCTTTTTGAGTTGGAGAGGACCGTTCCTAAAGTCGTAATAAGACTTACTCATCCCAACGCCCATAAACAGATTCATTTTTATCCAGCTCATAACCCCGTGGCTGGGAGAGTTTCCATCGACCGTGGCACTACAATCAATATGTTGATGCAATGAGACTTAGAGTCTTTGGTACCAAGATTGGTGGCACCGTTCTACTTGTCCTAGATTCGGGCGCGATTAGTTACGGCCATCGATATTAGGTCCACTCGACTTACAAACATATGTGATAGGTACTCCTGCTTAGCTTGACGGTGACACAGTCTGTGATAATCGTCAAACAGGGATAATTTCACTCGTCGATCACAGAGTTCGGTGCCCCAATGCGAGAGCTTCTGATACACAGCTCGCTCTGAGTACGGAATATCAGGATGTCCTTTTATAGCATCCCGGTACTTGTTCCCTATGCATATTCTATCCCATTCTTCCATTTTCCCTCGACTTGTTGGCTCTAGATTATGCCAAAAGTCTAGTGTCTGACGTGCGAATCTATGATGATACGTAAACACGCTGTGAGTAAAATCAGGGTCACCATTAGAATGGAGAGAGTCGAGCGCAGCCATCAGGTGAGTAACATCGCAGGATCTAAGATAAAATACGCGCTCTTCATCACGCAAAAAAAATTTGAGGGGGGTCCTGGCCTCGTGGTAATTCCTTCATCTTGGCAACTAGGCGTGATATCGCATCTTCCGATTGGAATCGTAGTCGCTGCCAGGCGTCAAAGGCAACTCTGGCGGCCAGTAAACTGTCGTCAGTATAGTATTCCAAAATACCATCCCTTATGGGTTTGGGCAATGGCCCAATTGGAAGTACATGATCTTTTATTCGGAGGTATACTGCCATCTGGAGGGCAAACCGTAGATTCGCTATGTCGTGATTCCAGACGGAGTGGGGCAAGATTGCACAAAGGCCTTCCAATATCTTCCCATGATCCCAATCGTAGGTCGAGTACCGGAGTCCCCATGAAAATAAATCATGAGGATGTGTCCCAAAAAGTGCCAGCGACCATTTCCAGAGACACATCCCGTCATTCCGCCCAGTTGATGTTTCAAGACCGCCAAACACATTCGTCAACCGGCAGCCTCCAGCCTCCAAGACTTTGAAAATGTGGTTGTTGGCACCGCGCTCGTCGGCACCACACTTGTACGCTGTTACGACACCAGCTCTACCCCACTCGTGAAGCAAGGTATCAACATCTTGAGAACTGAGGCAAGCAAGCTTCTCTACCGTAGGAGGTATAGGAGGGGCGATTTGTGAGAGACTACTCGGTGCGCAGATAGCTCTCAAACTCATGCGTGGATCTTGCTCCCTCGTTTTACGGGATCTTTTTCTTCCCCGCATGGCAAGATGGATAGGCTGGGCCTTTGACGAATACGGCGGATTTTGAGATGGCTCGGACTGTGTCGCAATTAAATTTAGTACGTCATAACTCAATGGCAGCGGCTTATAGGGTACAAGGCAAGATGATGGCTATCGATCAGCAAGTGAGAAATACAACATTTGCAATGTTCTGTAAAAGTATAGGGGTTTAACTGACATTAGAGTCTGATGACGTTCGACCAGTAAAGGAGAATAAAATTGATGTTCATGGATACTGAGGCGCTGAGGCAAGAATCGAAGAGTGGAAGTTATCGGGATACACGCTAAAGAGAGAAATTCCACTTTGAAATTGCCAATGAAAGCATTACTCAAGAGACGGGGTGCTGCTAGTTTACTTACAATCTCCAATTGCTTGAGACGTTGCCAGTGGTCGAATATTTATTAGAAAACGTATACCTGACAGTAGCTAAAGATCTAGTCAGCAAACATAATTCTAAGAATGAAAGCTGTATGAAGTAGAAGGAAAATTCATCTGCTATGATGCCTCAAGCAGCGTTTATGGTAGTAAATGGGGTGGTACTATATTGGGTATCATCAGCGACTATAAGCGGGGGATTGAGTGGTACAATAATGATACCGACATCAACGTTTTTGTCACATGTTTCGTAGGCTATCGATGGTAAAAGGTATACAAACCTCTGTTCGGCGCGCTGTCTTCAACAAGTAGATATTAGATATGCTGGCTAGAAGCATGAGCTGCGATTTAATATGTAGTAAAGGCAAAGTTAGAGATGGATATCGAAAGCAACAAAGAACCTGTGAATCTAGAGATGTAGCGGAAAACTTAGTGAAGGCGTGTGTCCGATTATGCAACTTGCACCTGCACGAACTGTGTGTTGCCTAAGCACCTACCTGGTTAAGATCAACGAAACAGCCTGAGCGTCGATCTTTCCGTATTAGATAATTCTACACTAAGAAGGATCGCAGGGTGGGAGCATTAACCTCTGGCCAGTTCGTCATACGAAATATATATCCCAGTATGACCCCCGTATTTGAACTCAGTGTAAAACCCCTTATCAGCGGTTACTTTAAGTTCGAGTAGGTACCAAAGCCACTATCCCCGTTATATATATAATGATGTGTAAACGCCTCTCAATCTTTGCCCCAGATAGTGCAAAGCTATCCTAACATTAAAGACCATCTTGCTTATCATGACGTAATCGAAGTAAAGTATAATGCATGGGATAATTGAGTTAATTTTATATGAAAGATTAAGATTATAGAGAATATCGTAAGTCTCTCAGCCTCCTGGTTTCAACAGAGAAGACTAGCCCTAACTTAGACGCCTATACTGCGGAACACCTGTGTCACATGTTGCAAGGCTAATGGTTTCCCACCACATAATATACGTTAGGAGTCAGTATCTTGATCCGTTGTTGAGCTATTATATAAGTTAGACGATATACCAATTCTAAATGTAGAGCATGACAATAACAGATGGACACCCAACAGGGTCCAGCTAGAACCCAGGTAATAATATATTCTCCAAAATTGCAGGGAAGGTACCCTGACATCTAAGACGCATCTTTATTTTCCTTACTAATAAATTCGGCCAGGTACGTAGAACAAAGGCACACCGCCTAACCTCTGAGATGATCACATATAGATATGTATAGAATAAAAGTGAAAGCCCTAGAATGCACTTGCCCAGTAGCTAAATAGGCAAGCAAGTGTTATCGTGCAAAGTTTATTGCATCCAATTTAATTAACGAGGATTTTATTTCATTGCTTGACATATATATAGAAGTGTATGACCACGTTATATTTCTAGACGAGACACGAATGGCACTTGCGTAAAGGAGGGATAGGATGATTTAAATATAATCCTTCTAGAATGCAGAAGTATCAGCTAAAGTGCCAAAGGCCTATCAACCGTCCTCTGCTGTTTCTCTCTATTGGTAGTTAAATATGAGGACGGTGCTAGGTAGATCGAGGAATGACTGTATCTTGCTCGCGTCGAGAGATATGACGAAGTTATATACTTTTCTGTATCGAAATTATACTTTTAAAGATTACTTAGATAAACCCTGACTTATTCATTAGGCTCAAAGAGGCCTTGGCAGTCTCATAAATCTTATCTTTTTCAGAATAAGATAACAAAGAATTGCCATAGATGAATGACATTGTTCAGCTGTGGCAGCTATACACCCAACACAACCCGCCCCTCCCTTCGTCCTCCCTTGTGTATATAACATCTACGCGTTCCCCGAACACTTATAAGCTGCTATTTTTTTTTAAGTAAATATCATTGAGTCATGGTCATTTCACAGGACCAGCGAGGCCACCAACGCTAACCTCAATACTAACATCATAATTTCCATTCAAAGATTCAACCTACACTTTATTACGATGATGAACAAGCGGGATTCCGCAGACGTTGCTAAGACGGGCCATACCGCTGTCGTCGCTAGCATGATAGTGTTTGTTATTCTTCTTCTCATCATGTGGGGTCTAATGGGCTTTCAAATACACCTTCAACATAAGCAGCGCCGTGCTGACCTAGAGCACGGACACGGAGTTAGCCTTGTCAGTGACGATCTTCCCCTAGACGACATTCTTAGAAATGCGGGAAACCCTGAAGCGCAACCAGGACGAACAAGTGAGATCTCTGTGGGGACTTGGTCCGCAACAGCGACGGAGATATCCGGCACTACTAAATCATCCAAGAGTGGAATACCCAAAGACTCTCAATGGTACGCTGAAGAGCGGCCAGTCCGCTACTTCTTTCATAAAGTGGTTAATATGTTTAAAAAGTAAAGCTTCAGGTTCGGGCGTAACTTCACCGATGCACCTATATAAGGCGCTGGCTGCGTTAGGTAGCACGTCAGTCGAGTTACGAAGGCGTGGTTCAACCAACCCCATTTAGGATTTAGCCACCTGGAAGAGCTAGGTGTGAGAAAAGACAGTGCGAAACAGCTTCATCCGTATTCAGGGTAAGTCTTAATAATTTAGGATGCACAACCGAATATCTTAGGATAGACCAATAGCCGTCTCACTTTCGTATGTGAACACTACTTAAGAAGGAACAAATGCAACGAGTAGCAGAAAATTATATATAGAGTGGGGAAGGCGTAGTTGGCGGTTTACAGGGGCTTACAGGGGGCCATTTGTATTAATCCCAATCGGGATGAACAAGCTTTCCCATTGGGCCAAAGGTTCCTGGAGAAAATCGCAGGGATACTCCGTAGTGTAGATAATAACCCTTGAAAACGAGGAGATTGTGTGAAGACTTGAAGACTAGAAGGGGGGATTATGTGAATACGACGGGGAAGATATACCTAAAATACCTTATATGGGTGCGCATAGGTATGCCGACCGTCTCTCAGGCGACGTGCGCACATGACAATGCCACCAATCCCGACAGCTCATCAGCCACTCTTTCCAGCCACAAGTCTAAGCCACTCGGTTAGGCTGTTATATCATGACTCGATTAGTAAAGGATATACAACATCAGACGTTGCTGATGGGTTGGTTTGTTGCGATTCACTGGCTGTGAATGGCTCTAACTAGCAATGCGGCAGCGGCCATACTTATACGAATCTGTAGCGATTGGCTGGGTTATTTCTACAGGGTTCAGGGACCCACCACACAACTTCCCCTTCTACACCAACATACCTAGAGGCACACTCAACTCGAATTCGCTAATTAATCGTCCCGCCTACCTACAACACTACAGTCTCGCGTTGCTTTATATCATACGTTGTTTCTTAATTTTTTGCTTTTAAATGCGTTATTTTATTATATTACTAGCCGGGCAGTTTTAGGCTAGCTTTCGAGGCCTTTCTACCTCGAATTCGAGGCTAAACGATTAGCACCAACCGCGCATCGAAAGCTAGCCGAAAACGCTCACGCTCCCCCAATACAAGTACTATTACTCTACCCTATGTGTGTGTGCCCTGTATGTGATGTAGATGAGTAGTCAGCATCCGGGCCAGGATCAGCTGCTCATACTGACCCTGGAGGTAAGCCGGAAGAACGTCAACCCCACGACAGCTGGGCAATTAGCCTTGTTGTGCATAGTCTATACCTACTACCTGCATCAGAGCTGAAGAGCCACACCTCGTATTCTACACCATTAAACAGGTCATCGGCACACTATTGACTCTTATTGTTTCAATTGGCCCATGGATCAAGGTAAGAAATCATGAGATGGATATCTCATGTTACCGCCCACATACAAGAGGGAGTTGTATTGTACTATAAAGGTAAGTGATCCCGATCTACTATCTTCTCCGACCTCATTCGTGTCCTATTAGGGAACAACGGACACCAATTCAGACTGCTTCAAAGATTTGAATTACCAGCTCACGGAGATTCAAAATGGCGATCATCACTCGTCTCGTTCTTGCTATAGCCATAGCGACGTGGTCAGTCTCTGCCCAGTCGTCCACAACTGTCTGTACTTTGACTGGCTGCAACCAAGATAATTGTTACCGTAATCTCGTACAATCAACTGCATTCTGCGCATCCTACACGGCACCGCCTCAATCAGGAACAACCGCCAGTACAGCGACCCTCAACCCAATCCAATCCTCCTGCGGGGCTACCGGTCTATCATCAGCCTGTTCCTGTCTCTATCCACCCGGCGCCACTACTCTAGCGACCCAAGCGAGCATAACCCAATGCACCACTCTACCGCTTGCCCCATCCCCCGCCGCATTTAGCGTAGATTTCGAGAGCGGTGACCAGATCATCAACGTCGGGCGCGTCTACAACGTGAACAATTATTCTATCATATCAGATCCGGCGCTCGCTCACTCATCACCCAACCTATTCCGTGTAACCTTCGCACCTGAGACACCAGGCACTTTCGATTCGCGCAATGTCAACCTTTTCGCCACAGGCCTAATGCGTCCTTTCACTAATTACGTATTCACTTTCTGGGCGAAGGCGGATGCCCCGACGAATCCAAGCGATTCCGATATCGACTACATCAACCTCATTATTCAGGGCCTTAAAAAGGGCCCCGCACCCCCTAACCTTGCCTTGACTGAGAGCCCTAGCACGTTTTCTAACAGTCTGCTGAGTCCGGCGGTGGGCACAACTTGGAGGAGGTACCAGGGGTCCTTTAATTCAGGAGAATGGCCGTACTTTTACATCCAATTCTACTTTAATAATGGAGGATATAGTTATAGCGGTGTGGTGCCCAGCCTGTACATAGACGATGTTAGTCTCGTCCAGGCGTAGGTGGATCTACTCGGTCGTTGATCTTCAAATAGAGTGAATCAGGGATGGCTTGGGGTGACGTGGGTTAGTTTTCAGATAGAACTATTAGAGTTGCCCTATCTGTCAGTGAAGAACATTAAGGGCCAGCCTTCTTGATGATGTTCACTGTTCACATACAGCTATCCGTCGGACTCTTCCGGAAGGTGGACACAGTAACTAGAGAAAGAATAGTTGTTGGTTTCACCTGTGGACTTCGAAGTATACTACTAGTTATAGTAGTAGCTATTGGACTATTATCAGTCTACAGTAGTCGGCTATATACATAGTAATCCTCAGAGTGATATGGCGTCTAGCACTGATCGGGAGGTGTCTCTTGTATTAACCAATCATGTTGTTGTATCCGAGGCCACTCAGCAACGCCACTATTTCCCCTCTCTGAGTCAAAGGCTATTTCTATACTATTGATTTAAACATATGTCTTAGTTTGGTGCTCAGCTGGCAAAAACCTTGAAATCGCCAAGATGCCAATACTCCCCGAACCAAAATAGCAACTACCCGTATCATTCCCATGATATCCTAGCAGTGCAGCGAATTCCAGTTATAACCCGCAATATGACCAGCGCATTTGGGCTTGCATTTCCAGAACCGGGGGTGCCAAAATCAGTCTCGAAGACCACACGTCAAGGCGTCTCGTCACAGAGTGAATAGTAAGGCCTGTAGGCAGCCAAGAGGGTAGGTAATAGGCAAGGGCTAAATATTGTTGCATAGGAACGGTAATGCAATTGACCCCTAAGCCCTCCAATATTCCCATGGGTGCCCAGCACCTAAATATATACAGAATCCACTATAGCCACACCAAGCTGCTATAATAGTCCCTCGCATCTGAGGTCGGACGGTTTTTCACTTGGTATCAGACACTGGCGTGCACTGCTAGCGAAGGAGGGATTCCCTTTCCTGATGAGAAATGAACATTTGACCGGACCGCCGCTATACTACATGTAAGGGAGGTCTACATGCTAAAAATGCTAAACATGTTCACAGACAAACCAGAGTGGTGGCGTAAAGCCCGAGATCTGGAAATTATGATAAAGTGAGAAGATGAGGCTATGGCGACGGTTTGGGATTGTGATCGAAGACATGGTGATTTTACTTGTTGGTATCCGTGCTAACACATCATTTTAGCACATCATAGAAATACAGTAGAACGCTGACCTATACGAGAAAATAGGCCTAGTACTTGTGTACGACTTTTCGGCTAGCGCTATCAAGTCTGATACTATTGCTGAGGCCTTGTACGACAAGCTCAAAACAGCCGTCATACCATTGCAGAGCATCCCTAGAGATCAAAACAACTGGCGACCAGGCAGCCCGGGAAAAGTTCTGAATCTCATATACCTTTCTCTCTAGGCCTTCATCCATGGACAAACACGTGTTATTATAACACATAGCATAGATGTTCAGACTTACCTCGATTTTGGAGGGCAATGTAGAGTCATGTCAAAGCCGACACCGGGCAACACGATCATGAAGAAATACTGGCCTCCGTTCATCAATGTAACCGATTTTCCGTCCCACACGCTACGACCTCCCGACGCAAAGGCAGAAGGGGATCTAGATACAAGGGCCGACGGATACTTTTGTCTTAGACCGGGGGATATCAAGTTATCATAGTGTTTTAATTTTACGTCTCGTACCCAGATTATCGTCAAGCTGGTCAATATCCACCTTACATCCCAGAACCCCCCCCCTATGACGGTGGATTGTGGCATATTGAGGGCCAATTCAATGAATATATTTGTGCCACCACTCTCTTCTATTACGAAAACGCCCACATCACAGACTCACGACTTGCTTCTTGTCAGAGTACAATGTAGCAATAGGGTAGAAGCTACCCACATGGGTGGGACTAGTGTATTACCTAGGTGTATATAAGGAGAAGAGCCCTCCCACTTACTATGGGAGGCACAGGAATTAATAATATTAAGTCCCTACCCTATACTTCTACCTAGCTGCGACCTACCTGTGACCTACCTTCACTCTGGAGACAAATCCCCTGACACTTCTCGGGTAAAGCCCAACGATGAAGAACTTCCATCAATTCTGGATTACAAGCAATCGGACTACAAATCATTATGTCGCACTTTTGGGATAAACGCTGAACGAGACCAGGACACCCACCATTCAAGATATCGGATTGGTACTTACACGATATGGCCGCGCCCTATTCTTTCTAAACCATTACCATCGTAGAGTGCAGCCATTCTCTTTAGTCGACTCGTCCCGGTCTCGTTCCTGGCCGATCCGGCTATTCCTATCATCTCCACGGCAAACGTTCCTCCACAGCAACGGCACTAGATGACTGATAATAATCATAGAATGAGCCCGGCATCTGACGAGGCGAAGAATTACAGAGACGAGGATGCCGTCGGTTAAGCGGAAGCAAAGCGCTCTCGAGATGGCCCTATCAAGGAGCAATCGACTCTACGAAGAACCACGACCCAAAAATCCGAAAAGGTTAAAAATATTTAATTTCGATTAAGCATAGAGTTTAGCGATGTCATATGTGATCATTTTACTATGGATAATATCTAGTAGACTAAAAGTTGACCAAAAAACATACAACACCTGGGATTCGCTGGTCGTCACCGACCCAACTACTAATCAGGCTCTCACCGGCTTATCTATGGGAGAGCGGACGGGATCCCGAGCTTTCCGGTAGATATGGTCGTATGTGATGAAAACCTATCTAAACTTTATATATATTATGATTGATAGAATAATGATTATTAATTTTAGTATCGACAAATGGGGCAGTCTAACCATGTCTCCGACCGCGACCTATTCTCCAACTGAAACTACGTCAGTTGAGTAGCCTGACGAGATGTGAGTCTATCGTTATTAGTTGCTACTGTTGTGCGGTCAGATCCCTAAGTAATTCAACCATACAGTGCATACTCAGCATACTGGCTTAATGATTTGGGTCCCAGCTGGCCGTCTTGACCATGTGTAAATAATGTCTACTACAGGTCGAACCTAAGTTAACAGGTTACAATAGGTTGACAGCCAAACCTTATCCGACGGTTGTTTTTAGATGATAGACTCTTGTGTCACCTGCTTAGGGGCCTCTGTATGATAATAAATCTTTATTCAATCCGCGCTCTATGTATCCTCCGTTAACTCTCGATACACTCACCCACATACCAACCTCCCGCTAACTACCTCAGTACAGAACCAGTCCGTAATGACATCCCAGAACACAGGGATATCCCCATTTATACCATATATGAACAACTAATAAAGGTGCGGGAGAAGGAAACATGTCTTAGGCTGTAAGCCTACACATGTAGTCTTTGCTGATTGATCTCGGTAGTTGGTGCACTTAGTTGGGTTGACATAAGGTTTTAGTCTGATGGAGGCGTGTTGCAGGCCTGTGCACCACAGTTGCGATGATGTGTAACCCCGTCCCTGTAAGTAGGCAGGCAGGTTCCAGCGTCTGGGCAGGCATGCCTTCGTTCGTCAGCTCTATGGCCGCAGCTGAAGTAGTCGGTATAGATAGTGCACATCTACGGGGTCATTAGGATATTAGCGAACTAGGTAGAATTATCAATGGCCTTGGAAAGCATTTCCTAAATAGTATTTTGGTGAGGTTATAGGACAACTCACTGTGGAGGTGGGGAATATCAGGACCAGCGTGATCCAAATCGAGGAGACTGTTGATAGAAGGTTGTCAGACAGAGTTACAGATTTTGTACTCCTTGTTAAACGGAAGATTTTGCTTGCTCTAGCGAACAGTTAGTTGCAGAGGAATTTATTATATATATATATATATGCTTGTGTGTAGTTAGCGCTGAGGTCTCCATGGCCTTCGAGAGCCTGTTTCTCCCAAGTGCCAACTTGTTGGTCCAAAGTGTAATTTGTGATTATGTTCATTGGAAACGGAGTTTCAAAAGATATTGACTTCAATAACTCCTGAGACGGCGGCTATGCCCTTGTTTTTACAGAGGTATAACTAAGAAAACACCAGGGTCATTATCTCTACTTGTTTTTGACTGGGTTACAAGCTTCTGTTAGTAAGGCGTTGTCTCTTCTTTAGGTTGGCTCTTCTTTAGGTTGGCTTCAAACACATTTTAGTCTATACTTCGTAGGGTCTAGGTGCACACCCTAGAGCCTGCGCCATGGTAAGTTAAATAGGTAACCGATATGCTAGAAACTCATAGTTATATGGTGATGGCCCTCGCGTACCGATAATAGATGCAAATGTGTTTATTAGCTATGGAATATTAAAATGTACTAACACTGATAACCTTTAAGAACTTCATACCTTGGCCATGGCCGTGTGATAAGAGCTATTGGGAGGCTTAGAATTCAAGGGACCATTTTTCCATTTTTATTGTTAGAGATCAGTGTGACCTATGGGTTCGATGGATTGTCAGTAAAAAGTGCGGGTAAGCTACTGGGTGGTGTATCCGTCCTGTTAGTTTTCCATACATATTGCCTGAGTCCATGTGACCTAGTCTCCTTCCAATGGGATCGTATGCATCTAGCTGCGGGTCCTAGTCGTCTGACACTGTGGGGCTCCTACGAACGATGCACAATAGGTAATAGAACCAACAACTCCTGTACCGGAATGTCGATATTTTAAACAAGTCATTTTGGCATGTTACAGGTCCTTGTTCACCGGAATAGCCGCTGCGCGATAATTGGTTATGAAGTCTAGGGAATACCAACGGTAAGTAATAAAGCTCAACTGCTAAGCCACACTGTTTTCAACCAACTTTGTATAATATTGGCGGGGTTATTTGCAGCCACAAGCTAGCACTACTATGGGTCTAATTCAACTATGTCCATTTAGGCACCCAGACTTATCCAACAACCAACTATAAAGCGTCGAGGCGTATCACTCATATCCTGCAAGCCTCTAATACACAAACATATTATTCATTGCATTCAGGCTCCAGTCTTCGATAGCCTCACACATATTACTATTCAACGTGTCGCTCGTTCTAAATCCTAGGCATCATGGCTCTTGAACTTCACATCCCGGCCTGCATTTTCAGCCCAGCTCACCCATTTCACCTCCCACCACTGGAGCGGCCTTTGAGGATTCAGATCGAGGGCCCCCTAACTGCCATCCAAAGACTCGTCCCAGGTGTTTCATGGCATGCCAACGTGATGAACGAGGTTTTCCCAATGCCGGGGGGCAACCGGCTTGCAGAGCTGACCTATAGAGCACTATACGGAGCTGATGTACGGTCAGGCGTTCCTCGTGATATGGTTATTCGGGACCAATATCTACGCCACATAGCAGAAGGAAAGATACCATTGTAAGTGTAGAGTTTTACTATAATAGATTATTCTTTCTCACGAGTTAACCACATTGTATTTTCGCCAGGAATGAGATTGACTACTACGGTGTCGCTTTTGATCATCTTGTTCCTGCTGATGATCTTGACCCAGACGTGTTGCAGATTAATATTTGTGAGATGGACTACGATGGAGGTGAAGAAACGAACAAGCACCTGCTATTCTTAGTCAACCCAGCAGACTATATAGGGAAGAAGGTACTGGCTGTGCCACGGTGCTGTCAGAAGAGGAAGGGGACGCAAGATCGTGGGAGGGTCAACGATAGGGTGAATGAGAGAGACGGAAGAATAGGTTCCGCCGTTATTACATTACCAGAATATAATGACAGATAATGTAGGTAATGACCAGATTTTGCAGGGTAGCGTCAAGGATACCCTTAGCTTTTAGTCGTGGTATTCGGTTTCGTATGTACACAAACTGAGCAGGTAGTTCGAGATCCCCTATCCATTACCTGATATCCAATCTCTGAGTTTGGTGTTGGTTTGGATACATTAGCGATGAGCTGTGTCTATTCTCTGCATATATAATGTAGCTGCTACCCAAAGGGGTACATTCATGGGACATTCCCCTGGCTCACTGTCGTTCCTCGATCCTGTTGGACGCAACATACATGCGGCTCCCTGTGTTCTGATAAAAAAAANTTGAGGTTTAGTATCCTGTTGATTTAGATAAGGGTTTGCAGTTAAACCCCTATGAAATCCTGCTAGACTTATCATTACTAAGACGGACACTAAAGCCGGTAACCTGCCACCTTAATGTCCTACTGCGCCTCAATCTGCATCATCTCGTAGCCTGCATCGGGCTCCGTCAAAGATGTACATGGCATGTAATTATAATGGGAACCGGGCATTTGACATTGCGATCAATTGGTCCATGGTACCCCGCCGGAGCAGAACCAACACCTTCTTTCACCCCACCCGGCATGATACGGTAGTTATGCACCGGTTAGCCCCTAGTTGGTAGGTAGCACTATGATGTTTATCGAACCTCACCATCGACTAGGCCCGATCCTCATATGTTCCAGACTGTGCAGCGGAAGCCCGATGTATTGCTCATGACAAAACCAGGGGGTCGCCTCGGCGTATCTCTCTACCCCATATTCTCCCTTACCTATACCTAGAGGGTTAATAGGTATGTATTCTAGACTAAGTGGGTGCGTTATCTATCTCGCGTAAGCTTATGAGGGCTTTCTTTGTACTATTCTTCTTCCCGTGCAGCCAACATATATTAATATAAGCAGTAGGAACGCTATCGACCAACGAAAGCGCATTGTCACTGCACTCATACTACACCGGCCTCCCCGACCTTATCATATGATGGCTTTCACTCGTTGTCCTGTGGTACAGAGGCTCTTGGCCGTTGATGTCATAGGATAACATCTTACCCAATTTTTTGGAACCGCCTGTTTGAAATCCATGACAATTAATCATAGGACCGAGTGTGTGCTGTGATGCAACTTGATAATCGATACAACCTTGTCGTGCTTCGTATAGTCTTCTGGGATCACTCTCTCCGGTTCTTTTAACCCAATCTCCTATTATGGCTGGAGACATTGCAATTTCCGGTATGGCCCTAGATTGGCATTCATCATTGGTGAGTTATAGACGCTTATACTACTGTTGAACTGCTAGGATTGTGGGTTTATCTTAGAATTTGTTTCGCACAATGGTAATTGAATGTGGAACTAGCTCCCAGCCCCCAAAATATCCTTGCTTGCACTTATAGTGCCTAATCACGTTCCCCCCTTTTGCACTAAAAGACGAGGTCATCTCTCAAGGAAAAAAACCTATACTAAGGCCAAGAACTCGGACTCTCTCTCACAACTCTATTAGAAAGCCTTATTTCTCGGTGTTAGCATCATCTAATCTCGAGTGGAGTTTGTGTTTCTTGTGATGGGTCATGATGAATCTTTGTGTGTACATGCTTGATTCTGACACCCGTCGAATCCTTTGAGGGCTCTCCAAGAAAGCAGTCTCGCACAATCTGGACGTCACGAGCCCAAATCGTGTCATGTAGTTCGATATCACAATGTCGAAAAATGGACGCAATGGTAATGTATAAATTTGCCATTGCTAGACTGTCATCATGCCTAGTTAATCACAAGTACCGTACGACTAAGAGATGTATAATTGAATAGTAATCGGTCTGGCAATGCAGTAATTAAACCACAGGAAAACTCACTTCATACCAACGCACATTCGATTTCCGCGACTAAAAGGCTGCCAATTGCGGTTTAGTTGTTGAAGATTTGGATTCGTTGGTAACCATCTTTCTGGGCGAAATTCCAGAGGTGCATCAAAAACCTCTCTATCCATAAGAAGATCACGGACTGTCATACTAACTGCCGTCTAGGATTCCGGTTAGCGGGTAAAGAATTGCCTGTGAAGAATAGGATAGTATCCGGGGAATATGATAGCTTACTCCTGGGGGGATAACCCAACTCTTGTATAGAAGAGGAGAGCGGGGTGAAATACGAGGCATTCGGGCCGTAGTTGCACCACCAACTCGAAGGGCCTCCTTGATAATTGCGGTCTGATAGAATGAATTTAGCAAAAGACAATCAATAGAGTACTTCAAAACACTCACTAGCCATGGTAAGCTCTCTAACAATTTCAGTGGTATCCGTGAATCAGGCCCAGGTACGATGTTTTCGAGTTCTTCTCGAAGCCTTAATAAAACAGTGTCTGGCTTCGAGAGTACATAATATGTCGCTGCGGTAAGAGATCTACCTGTAGTCTCTACACCGGCCACAATAACTTCGAAAGCCTCCTGAGCCATGCGCTCGGGGCTTTTGTCGGTATCAGGGAGCCCTTTGCTTAAGAGGATGTTTTGAAATAGGGTTTTGCGTTCATTGATATACGAGGACTCATCGATTGTTACTCTATCGCTTCTGGGTTTAGAGTAATTCCGCGCCGCTAGATCAGCTTCATATTCTAGGATCTACCAGAAGAAATGGGGTTAGCACTATACCGCAAGGTTGTAGGCAGGAAGAACTGACATGTCGAAGCTTGATAACTCTTGCAATATCTGGTGATAGCATGTTCAACATCCACATGGGGCATTTCATGGCATATGGGATCACCCAACCAATTCGTTTACCAATATTGGCTAGGTCAACCACCACTTTAGTAAGCCTGGACCACTCTATAGCTTTCTCGTGGTTTTCGATGAGGTTGGGATGCATAGACTGCCCAAAGCAATGTTCCGTCAAAATATCGGTAGAGAGTGCCAAGTAGGCTAATCGTATCTCGGTGCTCCCGTCTGTGGATATCTGTTTTTCAATGTACCGGATTAGTTTTTCAACATGGTCATAGATAATAGATTCTGATGCAGCCACTGCCGATTTAGAGAAGCAGGGCCCTATCGCGCCACGACGCTTCTGGTGAGTCTCATGTGAAACCGTTCCAAAACCTAAGGATGCGGTAATATGATTAACAGAGTTAACAGGTCCAAACTAGGCTCGACTCATAACGCTTACCTCCACCCGGTGTCCCTATCATATTAGCTGCGGGGGGATACTTGTCACGTATACCCTTGAGAAATAAATGTCAGCTACGCATTATCGATAAGGAGTTTACTAACCTACTGACGCAGAGTTAACGTAAAGCGTGTTGAACCACGCCGAGTCCTCAACATGAAGCTCATTGGGATTGATGCGAACGATGGGGCCTAGTTGTATGATAAGTATTTTGTTCACAGCATGAACGAAGCAGAGTGAGTTTGGTAGGGGTTCTATTACCATAGACTTTATGGAGCTCCTTGAGATGATTGGCAAACTGGCCCCCAGGTCCCTCGAGAAGATCAAAATAGATCTCGTACAGCTCGGTAGCCGCAGCAAGTTTTGGCCCAGGAAACCGAGCTAGCGGGTGGAAATAAATTCGATATATTACAACTGTAGCTTTGTAAATTAGCGCCACCAGTAGGAAATATAGTGAAAACAATGCTATATCCATCTTGTGTGTATTTGAAACTCCAGCAATAGGGCGAATATGCGGGACAAATTGAACAATGGTGGTTGGGGCAAAAGAAAAAGGTCTAAGGCTAGTGATAAGCTTATACCTGGATGTATTCGAGTCCCCGACTTCTAAACATCTACGTAATTCTTTTCCATGTGCAGAGTTCTACGTAGTAGTATGTATGTACATTCAACTCAGCCCATATCATGCGCGTCATAGCACCTCACTAGACCATGGTTCATGCAAACAAGTCCCCAGCGTCTCCTATACTAAGGCCGCTTCGGCACGGTGACTTGAAAGTGGAAAATGGGTTTGAATGGGTATATTTGCGTATGAGGCATATACAGATATAACCGTTTCCTGAACGACGTTTTATTGCCTTATTGGGCAAACCTCTATGCACGTAGCCCCGGGTTTCCACTTTTTAAGTCACAGTGCCGAAGCCGTGATACGCAAGGACCTCGAGAGGTACTGGTACTATGGGTATCCTAAGTCCCTCTAACCGCTTACTTTCCGAACGTGCATGCTATAGTAAGAGAAAAGCGAGCTGCAGTGAAACGTTGATGGGTTTCCTGCAAGTTTGCATATGCTTTTTGGATTGGCTGGAAAATACTCACTGACGGACGGTGGGCCATTACCACATTTCCGACGAAACGAATTTTAGTTTTTGGAAATCCGAAATTCTGGTTTTGCCCCACTATATTCCATTTATACGGTAACTAGTAGAACCAAAAAAAAAAAGAATTCTTAACGCCTTATTAAACCTAGGTCTTTTAACACTAGTTAACTAGTTAACTAACTAACTAACTAACTAACTGACTGATTTATATGGCCTGGTCTGTTTGTATAGCCTGGTCTGTCTATATGGCCTGGTTGGTATGGTAGGGTCTGTACAGCAGGTTAACTGGCTGACTATAGCGCGCGGGCTACATCTATAGTCTGCAGTTAGATCGACGCCAAAGTTTTTTATCAATACTATTGTACGCAATCGCAAAACAACATAACACTTATTTCAAATGTTATAACATTTTTATAATATAAAAATATATAGTTAATTAATTAATTAATTGATTAATTTATATAAGCTATAGATATGTATAGTAGGTGCTGAACTAATAGGGCAAACCTAGAATTTCGAATTTCGAATTTCGTTTTGTCGGAAATGTGGTAATGGACCTCCCTACTGACGACCCCCAGCCTTGAGATTGACAACGGAGAAATAGTGTCGCAATCGCGGTATCTGACTAACGATCGGAGCCGCACACTATACCAACTATGGTTAGGAAACAAGTCTAATCGCGGGCTTGTGCGGCCCACCACTTACACCTAGGGAATTGTGAGGTTGTACAACACAAGCGTGGTTATCTTAGGTATAATGGGATTATATATTCATACTAAGCCCTGCAAAGTGACGCTGCTCTTTCGCGGAGTCTGTTCACGACAAGGATTGGTGAACAGTATCCACGTATGCTTCCTCTCAACCCCGACGAAATACTGTGTCACAACTCCATGATATGAAAACAAAGAAATTCTTGTATATAGTATTAGTTAGTTACGAGGTCTCCAACAACTTCGTGCATCAACAGATGTCGTATCACACTCCCATACTAGCAGTCCTGACACACTGTGTGCACTCGGTCTTACTTTACTTCGCCACTTCGCCGTTTTCAACCCCTACACATCCAGCCCAACATGCATATAATGCCTGCATAACATGAACAGGGTGAGTCCTTCCCACGGCAGTATGTTCTCCGGTAACGGCATCAAGAACCGAAAGGCACTTCACCTATATTCCAACATTTTGTGGTGCATGATGGAGTTAAAGGACAATGCCGCCATTCTGAGTACACGGCCAGGTGTAAATGCAGCAAAGCTAGCCTGTACTCCTATCTATGTAGTTGGTACGGATGAAAGCAGACCTCAAAGGTGCCTTCAGCATTCTGGGCCTGGTGGACGCGGCGGTTACTCATCGTTGCTCCTCTAAGGCCGCATCCTCCTGATGATCAACGATTTGTCTTACCAAGGCCGCCTTTTGCGAGGAAGACTTTCGAGCGCTGTTTCCTCTTTGCGTATAAGACTCACGGCCAACCGAGTTCTCTAAGTAGGAATCGAATGTCTTTTTCGGCTGTTAAACTAAAAGCTTGCGTTTCTCTGCCATACAAGCTAATTTGTGCAACGTTGGCTCTTCTGCATACACCATGGACAAAGGCGACCAAGCCGCAGGCATACCCTGTAATGAGACCATCCCTTATAGCTGCTCTAGAGAAGAGTTAGTAGCACGTATTCGGGGTACCGAGGTAGTCATTCCCGACTTTCAGAGTCTACTGAGTCACTGGCCCGCCCAAGTGCATGAGGAGGTGTGTAGACTAAGTGAGGATGTCCAGAGAAGGCTTGAATCGTAAGTCAAGGAACAAAAGTCCAATAGAGGACTTAGGTAAAAGTTTTTCACTCACCATAGAATAGAATCTTTGCCTTAGAGGAAGATAAGAGCCGAATTCAATGGCTTACAGCTTGCAAACTAGACCTATTTGGTGCATCATGGTGGCCCTCTGCACCATTTGAGAACTTGGTTATCACAACGGCTCTGGCGGTTTGGGTGAGGCAACCTACTCAAGTTTAACCTAAGTGATTAATTATACTAATATAATTTCTAGTTGTTCGCTTGGGATGATGGTTCGTACCACGCCTCCTCAAACTTGATTATCAATAAGTCTATTCTAATGCCCAATATTAGAAACGGACTCCCTTGAATTCTCGCCCTTGCTCAAGAACTTCGAAAAGTCGTGCAAGTTTAGAAAGGATACACTTAGCTATCTAGAAGCTGCTTTGTCATTGTCCCCAGACCCGTATATATTGAACAATGCATCAAACGATCGACTGATCACCAATTTCTTGCCGGTTGGACAAGCCATTGCGAGGAGCTACGACGATCGTGAGTCAATAGATGAATGCAAAACAGAAGTGAATCTAATATATACGACAGGCCAGTTGAATACCTTTTGGCAAGAGTTACGTTTTTTTTGTTGAAATGAATGAAGAAGAACAGAAGCATCAGATGACAGCTGCCCTTCCATCAGTTGAGGACTATATCAGACGCCGTGAGGGCACGAGTGCGACGAGGGTTTGTTTAGCCCTGACTGAGTATGTTTTATCAATGACGTTCAGAATTGTGGCTTTTGCTTATAATCTTTTGTAGATACGCCGTCAACTTTCGACTACCCGCAGCAATAATGGAAAGTATTGAGATGCAGTCTATTTGGCATGAGGCTAATATGATCATATCGATGTAAGTATACCTCTTCATTTTCAAGATTATGACATCTAATTGTATTAGAATGAACGATGTTTTATCTCTCAAGAAAGAAGTGGTTAGTGATATGACGCAATTCTCTGGCCGCCACAACTAATACTACTTATTATTATCCGCTTAATAGGATCAATCTCAGGTGGACACGCTGATTCCACTGTTGTCAATGAGGCTTGGTTCAGTCCAGGCAGCAATCAGCAAGGCCATGGATATGGTGTGCTCATCTATCGAACGTTTCGAGGCGATGGAAAGACAGTTGCTACAATCCTGTCTCTCTAACCCACAGCTCCACGACAATGTTCGAGTCTACATTGACAACTGCAAATATGCATGTACAGCCAACTTGAATTGGAGGTGAGTACCTTGCGAAGACCGAATTACCCCCTACCTCACTAGCTAACATTATATGTCCACGAGTACTAGTCTTAGTACTGGCAGATACAAACTGAATGTGCCCTCTTTGCGTGGTGGAGTCCGAATTACTATGTGACATCTCTATGAAACCACACTCTCTTCCTTGTACTCTCCTTTCAGTTTGTTCCTATTGTGCATTCAACCAAGGGCATCTTGTATCCCCTGAGAAGTTTAACCTATGTTCTCGGCTTTTTAGACGGCAATATAACTCTGTATACTCACATTTCTAAGTTTGTGTAGAACAAGTTATTCAGGTTTTCATTCCGCGAAACTAACAAGATGGAGATTGGAGTAATTCACCTTGGAGACCCTTAAGAAGCCCCCTTTACTGTATTGAAAATTCTTTAAAGGTGGCCGGGACTTAGTTGAAGAGTAAAATCAAGACTTGGCCGGCCTCTTGAAAAGAGGTAGCACAACTAGGAGTAACTCTGTTCGGGAATTAAAGGATCGATAGAATTAAAATCTAAACTTGAGGTTTGAATATATCTATCATATATGCCAGAGCAGCAAACGTGAATATAGCAAGGGCATTACTTGCTATTTATCTGGCATATGTTGAAGTAGTAGGTATATGAGTGGTATTGTACAGTTGATTGACTTGGTAACTAACTGACAGGTAGGTGGGAAGACCTCTATATATACATGTTCTGGTGACCGTTGCCCCTATTCATAGACTAACATGACAGTGACTCCTTGACCCTTTATACTTTCGACAGCATAGAGTTCCTTGTATGATCATGGGTATTCACCATGCTCCTACAATGGAATTATCGACATATGCCTGTCTGCAAGTATAGGAACAAAATAGACTATGACAACTAGATTCTATTTATCTAACATACTCAAAGGGTTCTATGTAATTTAACTGAATAAGTCACTTGTCTCTTTATACAATTGGATGTGGAAGGGAAAGTAGTATGCACGCGGCATGTTTATTTCCCCAAAATATATATCGTCAATTGCGTCCAAAATCTTGAGAAGACCCGCTAGCCACAATGGTTTGGCGTGTGATCACGATTCCACCACTGGGCTCGCTATTAATGTCACGACCTCGGCGGGAATCTTCTTGTGGTATTATATGCGCTTCATAAGACCCTATGGTTCCTAGCTCTATCTGGAGATTTTGTTGGCTGTCTAAGAGTCGTTCAAACCCAACTGGGGACGAATGCGAGACACCCATCTTCCAATTGTTCGTGCTGGAAAGCCTAGGGACCACTCTGTTCTTTTTCCCGTGGCTATCATGGGAGCCAGCCCCCGAGCTTTTGTATTGAGTAGTAGTATCCGACGAGCCGAAAATCTTATCCAATACCGGCTTAAGGAGTGGACTGCACGACACTATGACAGCAATTCCAGGTTGGATAATGTTCAAGTAATTGTCCCCAACAACTGAATACGTTAAGTCGGCGAAGTCGAGGACGTAGGTAAAGTAGAGTTTTACGGCGGTCGCCACTATGGTTCTAAAGATAAAAGATTAGAAACGTGTTTAGCAATGTCTGATGAAGACGGTGGAACTGAGAAACAGCGGAAAGGAGAAAAGATCACATACATCAAGCCCGCACTGAAAACAAGTACCAAAGCTATCTTATGTCGGGATCTGATATTCAAAGAGAGTAATGGCTTCAATGGGAGCAATAGAAGCATAAGGTCATTGAATATATCGACAACCGCAACTGAGACGAAACCTGCTGTTTGGTTGCCACATGTACCACGCGCGGTCGGGTCCCAATTTAGCTGAATAGGTTGACATATTAAAAGACCAATCAAGATTGTCTGTACCATCCAGGCAACTGTGACTCCCATAACAACGAACGAAGCTGTGCGAAATCGACGTGTAAAAAAGATACGCTGTAAGTTTCTGGCGATGCTAAGCTTGGTGAACCCAAGGCAAAAGGCGTAGAGGACCTGATATGCAAAGACTCCCTGGGAAAACTGCTCAATTTGGCCAGGCTGTAAGTGTGTAATATGTTGTCCTGCACCACCTACAACAACCACTAACAGTGGATTGTCAGTTGAGATTGAAGAGATGCGTAGGGGTAAGCTCACGTATAATTCCATCAGCGCATATGCCGTAAAAGAAAATCTGAAGATATCGGTCTTAGTAATACCAATTGGCAGGATGGGAGCTTGGAAGACGAACTAAAGCGACGTAGCATAAGATATCTTCTGCGAAGAATATCGACAGTTTCCGTATACGACGTGCCCAAACTCGCAAGCCCACCCATAAGGATACTATCGTAACCATAACAGTAACTAGGGCAATGATTGATGCTTTGCTTGCGTTCATCTTCCCATCTGCTTCAATCAAGCATTTAGGGTTGGGGAATCTTAGGCTAGATGTTAACGAGTATGATAAGATGGCGGGGTTTGCAGTACGGGAAAGAGGAAAAGGTGCAAAGAGAAGGGGGGGGGGATGAAAGGAGCGAAAAAGAAGGGGACAGAGGCACAGCTCTGGGTCGAATATGTGTGTTGGTAGATTGATCTCCTTATCCCGAATCCTTGGCAAACTCATCCATATCGTTGCGCTGATGTGTACAATGCAATACCGCGTTGTCCGAGGAGACTGCTAATACTGTGCATGATACAGATACCCCATGTCGGAGAAAGTTGACGAGTGCCGGGTCGGACCGAATGACTTCATGTCTATGCATATAACATGTATTTAAATGCATATGCTCATCTGCATACTACCTAGGTAGATTACGTGTTGGCTCACCATCGCAACATAGCCCCAAGTTTGTACATTGACCCATACGGAGCCTCATAACCCCGGCATACTGGTGCAGCCGCCAAATTCTCATGCCCGCTAATTCCGATAAGGAGCTGACTGAACCTGTAATCAGTAAAGCTGGACCAGTATAAGAGTATCGCGTTCCTGTCGCTTATTGCATCAAGCACCACCTGTCCCGGGACAATCCCATAGTTCTTCCTTAACATACTTTAGCTGCCCCAATAATAATGGCCTCTTCAAATTCTTCTGCTATTACGAGTACCATCTGGGATTACATATTCATTGGAGGTGGTCTTGCCGCATCGGTAGTGTCTAGCCGACTGTCTCAGTTGGATTCTAGCCTCAAGATCCTTGTGATCGAAGCTGGGCCAAATGCTAATAACGAATCCAACATCGTCTGGCCAAATTCAACTAATCTCATCGGTGGTGACTTCGACTGGAAAGACAGCACGGTTAGTCAGCGTCACCTCAACGGTCGCAACGTTAGTCTAGCAACTGGGAAGGCCCTAGGTGGGGGTACTGTTATCAACGGTGGTATGTGGCTTATCTATCATCTGCTAAGTTGATCGTCAAGATACTTATTTACTGAGCTAGGTGGATGGGTTCGAGGTCACAAGTTCGATTATGATCTCTGGGGCTCCCTCGTAAGCGATAAGCGTTGGGCCTACCATGGTCAGCTACCGTTTATGCAAAAATCGGAGAGGCACTGGAACAAAACCTCGAATCTCGAACAGCATGGACTTGCGGGGCCCGTACCCATACAGTCGGTCACTTCGACAAAGCGGGAATTCCCGCTACGCAAGCACACGTTAGAAGCATGGAAAGAGCTTGGGTTTCGTGAGGTCCCATTTCTCGATGGCAATGCAGGCAATCCCTTAGGGATCGCAGAGCTACAAGAGGGTAGGAACGGCGGTCGTCGTATCATCTCCGCTGCTGTTTACTCACTTGAAAGCGTCACCGTTCTGGAAAATACACTAGTGGAGAAGGTATTGATCGAAAACCCCGCTGCAGAAAACAAGGGACTGAAGGCTGTAGGCGTCCGACTGGCTGACGGAACCGAAGTCCACGGGCAGGAAATTATCCTAGCCGCAGGGGCTATTCGTTCACCCCAGATTCTATTGCTATCGGGTATAGGGCCCTCTGCGGGCTTGGCTGAATTTAACATTCCCGTTCTCCTAGACCAACCGGATGTTGGGCAAAACTTAGCTGACCATAGCATACTCTTTAACGCATGGAAGGTCAAAGATCCTGGGGCCGGATGGGCGCTCGGATCTCCAAATCCATTATTTAGCCAACCTCAGTACAGCTGGGGGTATCCATTTGACTTTCTCGTGAATGGAGATGTGCCAAAGGAAGGCCTTGCTGAAGCTATTGCAGCGGATGAAGGTGTTGTGCCGAATCCTGATACCCATCCTCTTCTATCACATTCGCGAACCTTTGTTGAATACATTTTCATGTCTGTCGGTGCGCCTGATGGGTCTCTCGTCACTTTTGGTGCCGCACCGATGCTCAATACGGCCCGTGGCTCGATTAAGCTTGCATCAGCGAATTGTAATGAACCCCCCCNTAATTGACCCCAACTACCTGGGAACGGCGGTGGACAGATATGTAGCGCGCGAGGCTGTGAAGACGCAAATAAAGTTTGCCGGAAGCAATGCAACCATCATCGGCCGCGAAATTCTCAACGGAGAAGCTGGAGCACCGGGCTTCGACGAGGTTTTATCCGTGGATTCTACTGACGACTACATTGATGCACGTATTCGGGCCGGTTTAGGGTAGGCCTACACGAAGCAAAACTGATTTGTAACTGCGTACCTCTGCTAACAAATTTGGCGAACGGGTAGGACATGCCAGCACCCTATGGGTAGCCTCTCGATGGGAAAAGTCGTAGACGTCGACTTGAGAGTCAAAGGGGTTGATAACCTACGTGTAGTGGATGCCTCGGTCATCCCTGTTGTCATCACCGGTCATATTCAAGCTGCTGTCTACGCTCTGGCTGAACAAGCTGCTGGGATTATTTATGCGGATCGGTGTAACTCCGCGAGATAAGGCTGCCTCGTATCACATTGAAGGGCGGGCGGAAGGCAAGCTAAGTGTTCCGATATCCAAATTAAGTCACCGTTGAACCTAGGCTCGTCGGGTGCCTCCATAGACGGTGATAATAGACGCTTTTATTATGGCCTACAGGGGATGTGTGGGATGGATTGGAAAGGATGACGAGCGTACGCACAGGTATAACTATGCTCTTTTCTTCGTATCGCTCTTTTTCATGTTGCAAATTCTATGAGGTAGCTGGTTCTTTCTAAGAAATATAGCAGAGGTAGGCATCATTATTTAAATACACCCAGAAGTGCGTTCCTGAGTCTCTTTTATTTGGTGGTATGTCGTCTACAGGAGGTTCTATACCGCGAGATCCCTGTCCTGGATGCTTCCGTAGCGACTCTTTACCATTTGTAAGAAAATTCGAAGCGTGAGGAACGAGACGCGAGGCAAGCTAAATTTTATTAACTCGAGTATTTAGTTAATTGAATAGTCACATCTATATTCCCATAATCCCCAGAACGGACGAGCGGCTTCCAGCCTTCTTGCCAGGTATTTCACAATTTTTAGTGTAGCTAAGGTAAACCCAGCCATACTAACCAGCCACTTTCCCGCCGAATGGCAATTGACAACCGACCCCTCGGATAAATCGTTAGGTTCCTTCACTATCCTAAAGGTTAGAAGTTGGACTGTAGATCATCCGAATACATTTCTACCTAATACCTTTTGGAGAAAACTACTATCTGCTTCTCTATTAGAGATTCACTTCATTATTACTGGTATCCAGAATATATTCTAAGCAAGGTCTCGTCTTCTTTAACCAACCTAAAGACCAAACATAGTCACGATCGTCTTCCATTAGCTGCCTTCGATAGGATACAAAAAACTGTTTGAGAGCCCGTATACAGCAGTCAACAAAGCCTGGTATACGAGCTCTTCTTGTGATCCCTTCTGGAGATACTGGGCGCGCGTCAGATGCTCCTGAGGGCGAAATTGGGGCATACATCTTCTTACGGTAGCAGCAAGCTTGGAGGCCCTAAGTCGAACACTTGTCATTTCTAGCCGATTTCCCTCGTAGGAGTTCTCGGCATTATCGGCTTTAGATTGGATTCTCTTATTGTCTCAACCCTTTTCTAATATAGGGACTTAGCATGACTAGATTACTAGTTATTAGTTTATCGGACCTAACAGCGTTTCAACTCCGAAAGCTCACTTCGCAGACTTTTCTCTGAGAACCTTAACCATGGCAAAGTTGGCAGCCACTCAAATTCCATCGAGTGCGCTTACGAACTACGAACCCAAACTTGAGTATCAGTTGGTATCCCAGGGGAGGAACTCCGTTCTATATAAAAGGATCAGTGAGATACAGGGGCTAAAATGAGTGCCAACTAACAAGCGGCGAGTTGGGAGAACCCGCTCCTATCGTGGTGGCGATTCGTCTCCTTGTAAGTTGCCTCCTGCCTCGCTCGCTTGCCGCAAAATATTACTTCGCTCTCTTCCAATCTCTCTTTCCCCTTCTAATGCAACGGTCCATTTGGACCCGGGTGCACCTGTCGATGTTCCTTGGGAGCCCCCATTTCTTTAATTTTTGCTCTAATTGATGTGTCCTATACTTTGCCAATGTCTCAGAGTTACTAATAAATATATATATACTGATCTAATGTGCTTACGTTACTGAAAAGTCGAGATCTCCCAACTGGCGAACAAGCTTGCCGAACGGCATGTCTTCCACGAGATACAAGTGCCGGATAAGAGCCTTGTGGCTGTCGAAAGTATAAGGGGTCAAGGAGTCACTTGGTTGGTTGGTTGGTGTTCTTGGCGCTTTGCGCCTATGACATAGGAAATGAGTAAGTCGTCGTGTCATTATACGAATAGGGGCACCGTCACTAATCATGTATATGAAGAGGTCTTCCCACCTACCTAAAAGTCAGTCAGTTGAGTTAATCGATCTACGAAGTTGGAACCACTCGTATACCTACTATTTTGACAGTAGCTTCACCACTGCTCCTCACTTAGTTTCGGGCAGGAAGAGCTCATCTTGTGCAGGTATACAGTGAGGTAGAAATTGAGACCGAAATTTTGAATGAATAAGTACTGAATAATGAAATATCAGGTTTATGAGCGGTTTACTGGTTGTATTGAACTACGTGAATAAGATGGGAAGCTCCTTTATAGGAACGAGAACGGCTGCCCTGCGTCCCGTGCCGCACATGCTACATCCTCTTAGCTTCTGCTTTTAGCATATAACGTAACATAAAGATGTCGGAAGCTACATCACGGTGGTCCAATAGCCCCGAATGTGCCGCCCATCCCCTTCGTCTTGGGCTGCCATATAAATGGCCAAAACGAGAATCTGAAGCTGACTTGCGTCTAGTGTTAACATATCATGCATCTTGTTTGGATAAATTCCAGAATCTGAAATCCTGACAACTCATGATCGTTGCAGTGAAGATGATTCTATTCGTCAGTGTCAAAATCCCAAAGTTGTCTGTGAGGAAGTCACTAGCCCTCTTAACTCCTGCTTATCAAAGCAATCATGACGTTCACTTAGTAGGAGACTGTATATTAGATGTATAAAGACTCGCCCAGTACATCTTGTACTAAACTAGATCCAATGTCAATCATATCTTCTTACACTCTCTAGACTTTTGACCAAAGATACTAAGATCAAATACCCATTACCCTCAAACCAGGACAGTATGGGCCCCACAGATGGACTCCTAGGCCCTGTCCTGGGCGGCCTGCTTAGTTTTTGGGCGCCATTGTAGCGGCAGGTATCACCTTTGCTCTTGCCCAACGAGACAGAGCAAGGCCGACAGATGGGGAGCGCACAAGTTAGGTGGCTATCATTATCTTCTTTATACCCGTCCAAGCGCGATATCACCTTCTATTGTTCATATTCTAAAGACTTACCGTAGCGGGAAAAAGGGGGTATATAAAATGATTGTAGAAAGTATGTCTATTTCTCAAAATTATGTTTGAATATATAATATACAACTAAATTTTAAAACAATAATATTACAGGTAGTTATACAATTATACTAAAAAANTAAAAATCATTTTAAAACGAAAATTATTTTCAGATTTTAAAATTATTTTGAAACCAAAATTATATTCATTTTTTNGCAAAGGTTGTATAACACTGCCACCTAGGCTACTTATACCTAGGCCACCTAGGCTACCTACACCTAGGCCATACATACCACACATACTACACACACACCATACACACTACACACACTACATACACTACATATACTACACACACCACATATACCACACACCACATACTTTACACACCACCTATACCACCTACACTACCTACACTACCCATACTACCTTTAATTCTTAGGAATAGTATTTTAATCGCCTTATTATTCGATACTTTAACAGAAGGTTTTTATGCCGTAGCAAAATCTTATATTTTAAAATTTTTAAAAAGAAAAAGAAAACTAGCATTATAGCATTAATTCTTATGTTAAAATTCAAAATAATATTCGCAAAAAAATAATTTTTAATTTTAAAATAATTATATATATAATAAAAATATTTTAAAAATAAAAANTATAAAATCTACTGTTATTATAATATTATACTTAGTAAAACAATTCTTTTTAAATAAATAATCTTTATAGCAAGCATTTAAGATACCCCCCCCCCCCGGCACGCTATGGTATAATCATTCCAGATCTTTATAACCATGAGTTAAGCCAGATTGGCAACCACGACCGTTTCCATCACCAAGGTCTTATCAATAATTCGGGTTAAATATATTATAGCCACCACTAAGTAATCAAATTTTAAAGAGCTGGAAAAGGTAAACTAAGGATATCTAGTAATTATAATGACTTTTGTTAACTAACTTAATGTCACATAGATAAACACTAGGATCGTTGGAATTATATAATGTCTCGGTTAGCGTTTAACATAATTAAAGAAATACTTTAACTAATTAATAAATAACCTAGCTTAATTAATTAAAACAATAATTTTTAAATTATTTATAAGCAAAATAAAWTTTTTTATTAATTATTAATTACTTATAAATAATTAATAAAGTTAATAAGTNAATTTTTACTATTTTTTATATTTTTTTTATAAAGTATTTTTATTAAAGAAAAACTATTAAAATTATTAATTATAAAGTTTATTTTTTACTTTTACTTACTTTTACCTATAATAACTTTAGTAGTAGTAGTATAGTTAATTAACTAACTTTACTTTATACTAGGAACTAATATATAGCATAAGGAAAAAAAAAAGAAAAAAAAGAAAAAAAAGGNAAAACTAAATATATATATATATAATAAANACTATATATAAACTACTATAATAATAGCAAAATAACTAAGCAGTATAAATAATATAGGTATATATTATAATAGCTATAAGTAAGTAATTATTAGGCTAATAAGCTATTATAATTTTTTTGCAAAAACATTAGCCTAAGTTTTAGCTATTTAACTAATTTTATAAGCCGGTATAAATTTTTTTAAAATAAGGCAGAAACAGCTTAAACTAATAACTTTATAAAAACTATTACTTTTAAGCTTAAAAAANCCTTTAATATATATAATTAATAGCAAATAAACAAAAGTTTTTAATTTTTTATTAAAGCTAATTATTATATTATAAATAGTTTATTATAATATATTTTTTAATTTTAATATAAGTATAATTTTATAGCCTATTTATTTATTTGTTTTTAAATTTTATATATATTTTCTGCTTTTATATTATTATTACAAGTTTATTATTATTTTTAAATAAAAAGTTAAACTTATTTTTTTGTGCTGCTTTTATTTATTTTATTAATTATGGCAAAAAACTTATTTTTTTTAAGTTTTTTTTATAATATTTTTATAGTTTTTTTAATATATCTTTAAAATTTTATATTAAGTATTATTTATTATTAAGATTTTATTTTTATTATTAAATCTTATAAAATAATTTCTTATTATAAAGTTAAAATAATAAAAACTTTTTTAACTTTTTATTTTTTTTTTNATATTAACTTWTTAATTATTATATTATTTAGTTATTTATAGTTTTATTTTAAAAAAAAGTTATTAAAATATTTATATAATTAGTTTATATAAAATTATTAACTTTTTTGCTAAAAAAATAGTATTTTAAGCTTAAAAATATTTAGATTTTTAAAAAGCATATTAATAATTTAATATAAGCATTAGGTTATTAAGTAA
>WUBL01000204.1:0-56087 GCA_011057905.1 Xylaria multiplex | reverse complement strand
AGCAGTTCACACCGATGATGGTGTCCTCGGGAATGTATTTCCCATGTAAAGTAACGCCGCCTTTTGGTGTACAGCGTTCTAGAATTAGACCAGTGCTCGGGTGGATTCGAAGCGCTTCGGTTATCTTTATAATATTAACTTTATTTTTAGCTATTTTAAACTACATTTAGGTATATAAATACCTAAGATTTTTNGTGGTTAATTTTATGAGCTTAAAATAATAAATTTATTATTAATTTTAAAATAAATAGCTATTTTTNAAAAGTATAGTTTATATTAAGCAATTAAATAAAAAATATATTATTAATTTTTATTATAAATTTAAATACATTAGTTAAAATTATATAATTTAGCTAATTTTATGCTATATATTAAGATTTATTTATTTTGCTAGCTATTACACGCTATTTAATAAAATTAAAAGAACACTAAAAGTAAAAAANTGTATGTAATTTTATAATATTTGCTACTGCAGGTAGCTTGCTAACTATGCTTATGTCGAAAGTATAAGGGGTTAAGGAGTCACTGTCATGTTTAGTCTACGAATAGGGGCAAATGGTGTATATATAAGAAGTCTTCCCACCTACTCATCAGTTAGTCACCAAGTCAATCAACTCAACTGAACCACTCATATACCTACTACTTCAACAGCTTATTCCAGCAGTGCTAAGCCAATATTCCAACGGTGTTAGGTACAAGTTTAGTGAGTTAATACGGTATATATTGATCACCCTAGTAGACTACGGCACCTTATTTCGATAGGGGTTAAAAATAAGCGACATCAGGAACAACTACTCTACTCTATACAAACGGTTTTGCCGCGTACCAATTCACCCAGATCAAGAATTCGATATCTCTTCTTCTAGTATGGCTATTACCCATACCGATTTGTTTCTTGGCGTTTGGCAGCGTGTGGGAGCCTTCACTACTGGTCAAGCTTCTGAGCCGATAGTGCTCACTGGGCACGATTTGACAATAGCAGATGTTATAACTGTTGCACGGTCAGTATTTCTATTTGGACGTCTGACGGCGTAGTCCTAATGAAAATTTACTAAATTGTGTTGTAGCTATAATGCAAGGACCGAAATTAGTGCCGCTTCACTTGAGCGCATGGAGAGAAGCCTCTTCACGCTTCTACACAGGCTTCAGGATGGTGATGTTATATATGGTAATAGGCCTCAGCAAAAAGGAGTAGATTATTGCTTCATTCTGACCACTACAGGCGTAAATACAAATTTCGGGGGTTCTGCGGATTTGCGTACCGGTAACTTTGCTGAGCTTCAACGGGCGCTAATCCGAGAGCTTCACTATGGGGTACTACCGCCCGGGGAGAGGGACCATCACGTTACGGCACGGCGACAATCTTCCCATCACTATGACTCGGTGGTTGACGGAAGCCATGATGTTTCTTTCATGCCCTGGTCATGGGCCCGCGCAGCCATTGTTATTCGCATCAATTCGTTGGTTTCTAGATGCTCAGCTGTTCGACCCGTCATTGTCAAACGAATACAAGATTTACTGCAGCATAACATTATCCCTATGATTCCCCTTAGGGGCAGTATCTCGGCTTCTAGTGACTTAAGTCCTTTATCTTACATCTGCGGAGCAATACAAGGAAAATCCACCATTAAAGTCCTTTCAGGGACCTCCAACGCCGTATACGCAGATACTGCCTTGGCAGAAACGGGCCTGGAGCCCGTTATGATAGAAGCAAAAGAAGGTCTTGCTAGTAAGTTATATGACAGGGCGGCTCTTTCTTTATTCTTATATTGTGTTATTAGCTAAGTAGCTATGATTCGATACCGCCCTTCTCCTTAGTTTCCGTATTGCCTTTTATTACG
Organism: Xylaria multiplex; assembly: GCA_011057905.1. NCBI lineage: Eukaryota > Fungi > Ascomycota > Sordariomycetes > Xylariales > Xylariaceae > Xylaria > Xylaria multiplex. The sequence goes on along the minus strand of WUBL01000204.1, from coordinate 54,246 downwards.
GTCAGTTTGTAAATGAGGAATGCTGATTTCCCCTCTGTCGTAGTGACAAACGGAACCGCCATGTCAGCTGCTGCTGCTGTCTTGGGCCTTCATGATACCCATTCTTTAGCCCTGCTTTCTCAGATTTTAACTGCTATGAGCGTCAAGGCTCTAAATGGCACAACAGAGAGCTTTCATAAGTTCTTCTCTCAAACTCGCCCCCACCCTGGACAGGTTAGTTGATATTCTCGGTTGATAGAATAGGAGTTAACTTTTTACAGACTGAGTGTGCTCGTAATATTTTATCATTTCTAGCTGGTTCTAAGCTTACCAGAATCAATAATAGAGCAAATGGGATACTACGCCAAAACCGCTATTCTATCCGAACAATGCCGCAATAGATCGGTCCTATACTTAAGCATCTTGTCTTAGCTCACCAACAAATATCTATAGAGTGTAACTCAGTTACCGATAACCCTCTTGTCTCTGAAGGTAAATTTCTTCATAGAGGGAATTTTCAAGCTAAGTCAGTAACGTCTGCGATAGAAAAGGCACGGCAGGCTACCCAAGGCATAGGACGTATACTTTTCAGCCAATGTACAGAACTTATTAACCCAGCAACAAATCAAGGGTTGCCCCCTAACCTAGTAGCCGACGATCCCACCATATCCCTTATTTTCAAAGGTACTAACCTGTACATTGCAGCTCTAGCATCCAAGTTAGGCTTTCTAGCAAACCCTGTTAATCATGTCCAGACAGCAGAAATAGGGAACCAGTCGCTTAACTCATTAGCTCTTATATCTGCCCGCTATACACATACTGCAAATAATATACTCTCGCAACTCGTCGCTCTTCATCTAGTTGCTGTATGTCAGGCTCTAGATCTCCGCGCCATAAATATCCAGTTCCTCGAGCTCTATAAATTACAATTTTTGGAGATAGTTGCCGACCACTACATAGAAATTGAGCATCTCGAGCCTATATCAAGTTCTCTGATAGTTAACGGCGTCCTGAAGCTAGATGAAATCGAGCAGTCAAAACTTCTCGCATCTGAACATCCCCTGAACATTTCTAACTCGAACGGGAAAAATACGTCGTTTAGCAAATTTGCAGAGTCTCTCTGGGGTGAGCTTTTGTTATCGCTCGAAACAACAGCGACTATAGAGCTGCCCAGGCGCTTTGACGTCGTCGCGAAGTCTCTGCGACCCAGCATACTAGATAACCCAAGCCTTAGCCGCGACCCTGAGCTTATCGGACGGCTTGAACGCTTCACTCAAGAGCTCTCTCTTTCACTCTACGACACATGGTGTTCGAATAGGGACGCTTACCTTGCGCACGGTGATGCCACAAATTTGCTTGGTAGGGCATCGAAAGTATTGTATGGATTCATACGCCATACTTTGAAGGTTCCAATACTTGCGTCAGCGGAACTTAAGACTCCTACTACCAAAGATCTGCAGAGTAGGCAGGCACCGACGGTGGGCTCATATACGGGAGCTGTATACCGTGCTCTAAAAGACGGCACGGTTATTGAAGCCGTGATGGATCTTCTAGAACCCTTAGGGTAATCTTAAAAGTATCAGTTCCGGTCTTGGTCTGGTGGTATCTAAACTAAATGATTGTGGAGGGTGATATAATTGCTATGTTTTTTTAAAGCTTAGACAATTATAGCAGAGAGTGTGACCTAGGATAGAAATAAGAAATAAGTACTTAATAAAGCAATAAACTATTATGATAAACTTTAAATTTTTATTAAAAGAAAATTAACTTATATAACGTATTTTTTATTTAACCGGACTATTAATTAAAGTTGTTAAAGGAATAAAATTCATAAATATAAAACGTGTAATATATTAAAAAGGAAAAGCTATAAAAATAAGTTATTTTTATAAGGTTTAAACATTTATTATATAATTTTCTTTTTTATACTAATATATTTAAAAACATATTTAACTCGAATTTATTAATTAAGTAATATTGTTTATATTACTTTATTTTTATATTAATTATTTTATATTAAAATTATAATAGCATTTTATAATAAAGTTAATTAATACGACCTTATAAAGGGTATATTATATATTATACGCTAAAACGTATATTATATATATGTTATTAATTATTAAGCTATTAGGCTATTATAATAGCCTAATAGCTGTTAAGCAGTTAACGTAATATGTTTATAATTAGATTTTTTTNAAAACCTAAAGTTTTAGCCTTTTTTTTTTATATATCTTTTAATTAATATGTTACATTATATACACACCTTAAAAAGCATTTATTACTAAATATATAATAAAAAATATATTAACTAAGATTTTTATAAGCTAATTAACCTTTTTTAAAATAGCTTAAAAAATAAGCATAAGCTAATATAATAAATCTTGCTTTTTTTGAAAAGAAAATTAAATAATATAAACTTTACTTTTATTTATAAAAGCTTAAATAAAAAAAAACATAAAAAAAACATTAAGCTTAACTTAAAAAATATAAATATAAACTATTAAGTTTATTAAAATTTATAAATTATTTTTTATTATATAAATAATTTAAAAATAAATTTAAATTAATAAACTTAATTAAGCTTTAAATAAAAATTAACTAATATAACCTTATAAAAGGTGTATTATATATTTGCTACTAATTATTAAGCTATTAGGTTATTATAATAGCTTAACGGCTATTAGGCAGCTAGCATATTATATTTAAAAATTACATTTTTTTTTACAACTTAAAGTTTTTAACTTTTTTTTTTTTTTTTTACTTTTTTTTTAATTAATATATTATATTATATATATATTTTAAAAAGTATTTATTAAACTAAACTATTTATTTTATAGCAAGTTTATTTATTATAAAACTTTTTATTTATAAAAACTATTAAATTATTATGTTAAAATAACTGGTATTAGTTATATTTATATATACTTATATATATGGCATAAACTATATATATAGTGCCGTATAAAGCTATTGCTATATGTAATAGCTTACCTTTTTTTTTTNATTTTTTTTTATTTTTTTWANGCTTATATGCTAGCAAAAATTTCTTAGCTTAAGTAAAAATCTTCTGCTTTATATAAAATTTTTTTTTTTTTTGTTAGTAAAATAAACAATAATAGGATAGAATATAATATAATATATTTTGTTTTAAGTATATTATGCATATAAATTTATATAAAGCCTATTTAATATTAATTAGTAGTTATAAAGGCATTTTTTATACAACTGTGATAGCTTTAATGGTGGCAGTATAGTTGATTAACTAACTTTACCCTACACTAGGAACTAATATATAGCATGAGGAAAAAGGAAAGAAAAGAGAAAAGGAAAAGGAAAAAGGAAACTAAGTATGTGTATGTGTGGTAGGGCTACGCACAAACCACCATAACAATAGCAGAACAACTAGGCGGTGTAGGTAGTGTAGGTACGTACCATAACAGCTATAGGTAGGTGACTACCAGGCTAACAGGCTGTCACAACAACTATAAAAGCACTATAGATTAGCAAAAATAAAAATAAAGTTATTTATAACCTAATTAAATTTTTATATTATATTTTAATTTTTTAAGCTATATAAGTATTACTTTTTTAATTTAACTAAGTATATTTATTTNATTTAAAAAAAACAAAAAAATTWAAATTTATTAATATATAAAANGTTACCTTTTTNAATAAAAACTAAATACTTTTATACCTAATAAAAATAATAGTATATAATTATATTAAATAATTTGCTATATAATAGTAATAATAATAACTTATTTGTTTATATTTATATATAAATATAGCTATAAAAACTTTATATAATATAATAAAACCTGTTTTTAAATAAAGTTTAATTAATTTTATATATAAAAAAATTGCTATAAACTTTAAAATTAGTATTAAAATATATAGCAATATATTAATTTTTAATATTAAAGTTAAAAAGTTAATATAAGTTATATAAATAGCTATTAGCTAAATATATAAATAGCATTTTAAATTATTAAGTATTAATATTTAAAAATAAGTTTAAAAAANCTAAAAAAAAGTTAATTTTAAANTTTAAAGCTGCGTTTTAAAAAAACCTAAGTTTTTTACTATTAAGTCTTAATATTTAATAGTTTTTATAATCCTTTAGTAATAAAAGTAAGGTCTAAAGTTTTAGCAAACTTTTTACGTTTTAATATAAAGCTATTTAAATTACTAAAAAACAGGCTTAAAAAAATAAAAAATACTTTATTTAATTTTAATTTTACTAATTTAAAGTAATTAAATATATATTTATATAAGGTTAATTAATCTAAAATAATAAACTATTATAAAAATAAAGTATTAACTTTATAGCTAAATAGTTTAATATTATTAAATAAAAATAAACAAGTAAATATTTTTAATAACGCTAGAAATAAAGGTTTTTTTGCTAAAAAGTAATTAATATAGTTAATACTAAAGTTGTTATTGTTATTTAAGTTAGTATTAAAGCCTAAATATTTTAAAAAAGTAAATATTTTATATATAAAATAAAAAAAATTTTAATATTTAAAAAACAAATATAATATAAAAAAAATAATTAATCTTTTTWATAAAAGTAGTAGCAAATATTTATAGCTATTTTAATTTCTAATTATAGTTAGCTTTTAGTTTTTAAAGTTTTTTATAGTATAATATTTTTAAAAAAAAGTTAAAATTAAAAGTTTTAGTAGCTAATATAGTTTTAAATTTATAAGCCTTTAGCTTTAATAGGTAACTTATAAACTTACGTAAAAGTTTATATTATAGCTAATATATTAAACTTTAGCCTTATTATTTGTTTTTTTAAAAAAAAACTATTTAAAAAAATAAATAATAAAAATTTTAATATAAATAGTAAAATTTTAATAACGCATTAATATTTTAAGTTAAAAANTATTATATAAAATATAATAATATAGTATAATAGTAAATTTTTAACAGCTGTAATAGTTGCATTAAAGTAAGCAACCCGGGCTTATAACCTATTAAAAATAGTACTTGGTATAGTAAATCCGTTAGATTAAAAGGTAAGTTATACTATAGTGTAAACGGCAGGTTAGGGGTTTATATAGGTATGTGGATCGGTTGTACCCTTGCCACGTACTTCTGACAGGATAGGAGCGGGTAACGATGAATGCATAGAGGCTTTGCCACTGTGGGGTAACATGAACGTATCAGATTATCGGATCGTATTACAGGAACAAAATCAGAAACTGCGATTTCAGGTTCACAATGAAGTGTTAGATAGCATAACGCAAAGAATCGATGAGGCTACTGTACGACTTATGACATGGTGCTGGTCGAGCCCCAACCACTGGGTGCACGCTGTTGCAATCGGAAAATCGGGCCTATTGTTACATGATAAAACCCGGTAATGCCACCGTGCCTTACGAAAACTTAATAAATATAGAGCTTTAGGGAGCCCATGATCATATCTCATTATATAATATCACATGAGAACAAATACATCCGATCTCCTGTTACTCCTATTGATACCAATATTTTTGGGCGCTATTAGCATTAAATAGTTTGAAAATCGCGTTCTTACCCCTGTGACGCTCTTTGGAAAGCCCGCTTATCCGTAAATGGGACGAGAAAGAAACGTAACAAAAGACTCGTGTCGTACATACAACTTCCATCAGACTCAAGTCATAGGTGACGTCCATGTCCACGCACGAGCCACCTTCCCCCTAGATGCTTGGGTTGTGACTCGACGGCCGACCCATCGCTGCTCGTCATCCAGTCGTCCCCCTTTAAGTAAGCTATAACACGCAGGATAATTTTCAGCTATTTGGGTGAGAGTTTCCACGTGGTTATGGCGTTCGTGAAACTCGAGTAAATCCTTCAGCATAAGTAATGCACCGGAGCTCGAATCCCCTCCGCATTGAGTAAATCCCAGGAGAGCCTCTTCATAGTATTCGCCAGCCTTGGCGATATCGCTCTTTTGTTCGTAAAGCTGAGCAATCTCGCTACTAGCGAAAACAGAAAAAACCCAGCCATCATAGGGTACATCGGCAGTGCCTCGGTATTTGCGGGCTTCTTGATACGCTGTTATAGCGGCATCCAGGTTGCCTGATTCGCAATAATTTACGCCAAGGTTGTATCGGGCACGGTTCGACGAAAAGGCCCGGGTTCCGTCGATGGCGATGCAGAGCTGTATTAGCTCGTGACACCGCTGTATGGCTGCACAATGATTCCCATTGTTTCGAAGCACACGGATCAAGTAGAAATAAGCTTTTATGCGAATACTCTGAGCCTCGGCTCTGGGCATCTTGTCGTCGGCCATGTGGTCGATATGATCAATCACACAAGACCATACCGTGGGGTATGAGGGGCTGATCGCCGCAGCCTGGGCAAAACAACCAAGCAATAGGACCAGTGGGTGCTGAAGTCCCAGCCTCTGCGCTGCAGAGGCTGCCAAGAAGCGGAACACAACTGGCTCGTAGCCGGGGAACTTTTTCCAGCTTGACCAAGTGGCAATCTCGATCAACCTCGTGAGCAGGAAAAGGTTCACCTCGCCGAACATGGGAAGAACAGTTGGAACCGCTTCGTGGAATTTTCGGATGGCCTTCGATGGCTCACCCAGCTTGAGATAATAATGAGCGCCCTCATATGATTCTGTTGTGGCGTTGATGCAACTCCTGATCTGCTGACGCCGGATCTCATTTAATTGATGATGGTCTGGACCCTGGCCATGTCCGAGTACGAAGGAAGGGCGGCTTCTCTGTCCTTTACTTATCATCAATGCGGCGAAGTCGTTCACGCATCGTAAAAGCTTGTCTGTGGTGGCCATATCCTCGGGCATTTGGATCTTCGGTACTGCATATGGAGATGCAGCTCGCGCATTGACGGGTATGCTAGAACTGAGGGATGAGGACGCTGCAGTGGTTGAGTGTCCCTCAATCATCTGAAGCCCACCGTTTATCTCTAGCGGCGGTTCTTCGTTTCTGATGAGCCCCTGCCTTGAGGATGAAACAGAGTTCAGGCTTGATGGCGTAGATTCGACGCCACTTGATGTCTCTGGCGTAATGCTTGGAGTCAAGATTACGAACTCATCCCCAGTGCTATTCTCTTCACTGGATAGAGATTCGAGATTGAGGATATGATATTCTTGCGCCTCTAAATGCATATTCTGCGCGTTGCTTGGGGGTGCACCTGTGGGACGGTTTCCGGAAGGCACTGTTGCGAGTATCTGTGAATCCGCAGGAATGCGATTCGAACTTCGGCCATGTTGATTTGCGCGGCGGGGGTTTGGTGCGCTCTCATTTATAGCTGGTGTCGGCCTAGGGGTACTCTTAGCGGTGTCGTAGCGGCGCAATCCCCACATATGCAATCGAGCATTGAGTTGAGGGAGAGATGGGGTGAAACCATCTTCATGCCTGAGGATGTCTAGCATCTCCCGCCTAGGCAAACCCTGGCGATGGAGGCCGACAAGCTTCTCGCGATGCCGCTCCCATTCATCGTCCTTGATTCTGGCTGAGTAACCAGACTCCGCAGGTGTGTACGCTTTGAAGGTTCTCATTTCCGGATTCTGAATTCAAAATTCCTAACTGAATAAGCTTTGCTCCACTATGAAGCCGAAGTCTAGCGGGAGCTTGGGGCCGGGAGCCTGGGACCAGAAGCTTGAGCGGGGAAATAGTGGTTCCATTTGAGGAATTGATGATTTCCTTATTTGGCAATGATTAATTCGCCTCATACTTTATGTGGGGATGAGTGGGACACATATGTGGCCGTCCATGCAACCTGTGGCGGCCTCCGGTACAGCTGATTTATTATCTTCCGGCCCCTGCTTTTCGCAACAAAGTCCGTGGTGATTCGGGTTTTGTCAGCGAGCTCCATCGAGCGTCAAAGATTCTGGGTTTCAAGAAAGGCGACTGCGAAATGACTTTCCTAATGTGCTAAGTGTTTTATGCGTAGAAAACTAGGGAGTGGTATGTAATACGGCTGGTCGTAAAAGAGTTTAACAGACTTACACAATTTCTAAACTGCGATATAACGTGCTACAGATGGAGTAGACTAGAACGAGCGTGGTGGTTCAAAACCCTGCTTGGATATTTCGCGAGATAAAAACCACGCAGAAGACAGCAAAGAAGTCTTCCTTTGAAACACAGATTATACCCCACACTAGATCTTTAATTATATGACGACAAGTATATTCTAGAGGGCTGAAACATTTCAGGATCGGGTCTAACTCCCCGAACCCGATTACAATTGGTACGATGACACTACGTCCATGCATTAATATTTTACGTTCAAAATCTAGGTTAGGGTCTCGAAATGGGTGCCCATAGGCATCTGACCCTGGGCCCTGGGTTCTTAGCAGGCACCTAACCTTAGGCCCTGGGTTCTTGGCGGGCACTTAACCTTAGGCCCTAAATTTTTAGCAGGCATTTAACCTTAGGCTATAAAGCAATTATATAAAAAAATTAATTTATATTAATATAAATTTAATAGCTAAGCTGCTATAAATATGCTAAAAAAGCTTAAATATTAGCTAATTACTAAATTTAGTAAGCTTTAGTATTTTATTGCTTTTAATTATATTAAAATAGCTTTTTTATTTATAAAAAATATGCTTGCTAACTATAAAATCACCTAAAAANTATATAATTTAGCATAACGCTTTCTATTAAAGTTTATTTTTTAATTACCTTATTTTTTATTAAAAATATTGTTAATATTTAACAGTTATAAATAATTTAAGGTTTAATACCGCTTATTTTAATTATTATAGCTTTTTTTTACAATTTATATAAGCGTAATTAAAACACTAATAACTTAAAAATATAGCAACTAATATAGCTATAGTTAAAAAAATATAATAAAAATATAACTATTATATATTATCTTAGCTTAAAAAAANGTTATAGCAGTTATAATAGCTATTTTTTAGTTTGCTTTTTTTTGCTAGTAGTTTAGTTAAGCCTTTGTTTATTTTAACTATATAAATAAGGCTATTTTAAGCGTTATTAATACTTAAAAATAGTTTTTTTAATTTTTAATTAATAGTATTTTTTTTTAAGCAATTAATAAAGTTTAGTTAGTTTTTTTTTACGCTTTTTTTATTGTTAAAATATACCTGTTTATTATATATAAGTACCTTAAATCTAAAAAACTTATACTTATTTTTAAATTATATAAGTTTAATAAACATATTATTTTTAAATAGTATTTTTTTTAGTATAACCAATTAACTTTAAAGCTTATTTAGCTGCTACTTTAGCTATTTTGCTTTTTTAAAGCAATTTTTAGCTTAATAGCTTATTTTTTTATAGTTAAAACACTTATTTTTAAAAGCCTTAGTTATAAACTTTTTTTTTNAAAATAACTAAATTGCTATTTTTTTTAGTAACTTAGCTTATTTTTTAGCTATTAGTTTAAAAGTTTNAAAATTATTAGCATTAGTATTTTTAATGCTATTTTTATATTATTAACTAGTAAGATCTGGCTTTATATTAGCTTTACTAATATATTAAAAGTTATATTATAGTTATAAAAAANTACTATAGATTTTTAAAATTATACTATAATATTTAGTATACTATAGATTTTTAGCTTTAGTACTATTATTAATATAGTATTTAATACTTATACTATTTTTTTTATAATTTGTTTTATATTTTAATTTTAATTAAACTTTATAACATTTAGCTATATATTAAAGCAGTATACTTTTAGTTTGTTTACTATAACGTTATAAGTTTGCTAAGTATTTTTAGTACTTTTTAAAAGTTAATAAAATACTTTTTTAAAATGCTATAAATAGCTAATATAAGCTTTGTTTTATACTAGACAACAGGCTAATAAAAGTAGTTAAAAGGCTATATAGTATATTATATAAGCTTAGNACACTTATATTATAGCTTTTAAAAAATTAACTTAACTAGTTGCAAGCTTATTATTTTATATAAATTATATTATCTGCTAAAAGTTTTTAGCTATTTTTATAGCTACTTTTATAAATTATAAATTATAGGGCATAAAAGCTTATATTAATTAGTTTTAAAGCTGTTATACTATATTTAAAATAATATAATTAGCTTTAATTAGCTATAGGCTTAGTAAAATTATTACTTTATTTTTTATTTTGTACTTGCTAAAATTATTAGCGTTATTTTAAAAAAAAGCTTTTAAAAAAGCAGCTTAAACCTGTTATTTTTGCTTAATTTAAATATTACTAAGTAGTTAATACTTTTATAAGTTTAGTAATAGGTTATTTAGCTGCTTTTTATTAATAATATTTGCTAGTATTTTTATATAAAATATATTAATTATAATAATATTTGCTAAAATATTTATAAGGTTTATTTTTATAAAGTTAATATTGTTAAGTTTAAATTAAACTGTTTTTTTAAGTGCTTTAGCTTTTAAAGCTATTAATATAGTTATTATTTAATTAAGCTTTTTTTTTTAGCTTTTTATAGCTTTTTTAAATAGCTTTTACAAATTTTTTTNAGGTATATATTTACTGCTGCTATAGTAGTTCTGCGCTTTAAGCTAAGCTATTTTTTACTTTTTAGTTTGTTTATTTTAAACTTAGCGCTTATATATTTTAGTATGCTTATATAAAGCGTGCGTTTTTAAGGTAAAATAGCAAAAATATAATAATAGGGTAATAAGTTATAAAAAAAAAGGTAATATACTATAATAAGGTAAAAATAATAAAGTAATAAGTATATTTTWTATATTTTTGCAAAATACTTTATAGTTGCAAAAATAGCTATTTATACTTTTGTCTACAAATCTTTTATAAGATATTAGACTTAGTATATTAGTATTACTTTAGTATATAAGTTAGTTATATAGTTATAAAGTTAGTTAATTAACTATATAAGGGTTTTAGTAGTATATTATAACCTATATGCTATTTATATCTAATATAGTAGGTCAGTGCCTAGCGCACTTACTACAGCAACCATAGTGGATCGCTTGCGCCACACCAGGTGCCACACATCTGGCATATGTACATAAGGAGGTAGTGTACTCTACCTCCTAGATAAAGACAAGCTATATGCACATATTCAATACTCAACGTTGTATTACAGTAGGTAGGTAGGTACTGATTACCCAGGTTCTATTGCCTCCTCTACAAATGTCTCATTGACTCGCTTCCAGTTGCGTGTTCATATCCAAAAAGCCAAAACCCCCCACCAAAGAACTAAGACATGGGTTCCCAAAGCAATCTCCCGGATGTCGCCGAAGAGGGGTTTCAAGACGCAGCCGCCTATGACAAGCATCGACCGAACTATCCAGCTGAAGCAGTTGAGATATTCCTCCAGAAACTCAATGTGGCCGGGCAGGATGAGGTGAACATAGTCGAAGTTGCGTCGGGCACCGGGAAGTTCACCGAGCTCTTGGCCGCACGACCGGAGAGATACTCGGTCAAGGCTATCGAGCCACATGGCCCCATGCGCGACAAGCTAGCGCAGAAGGACTTGCGAGGCGTCGAGGTGCTTAATGGCAAGGCGGATAAGATGCCTGTTGATAGCGAATGGGGAGATGCTTGCGTTGTGGCTCAGGTTAGTAAGCTTCGATATCATTCTCATACCGAGTATAGCTAGAGTATCCATTTTACTGATAATGATATGATGCAATATTATAGGCATTTCATTGGTGAGCCATCGCGACTTGATCTAAGACCTGAGATCTCTTCACTACTCACGTTGTAATCAAGGTTCGCGACCCCCGAGGCTTTAAAAGAGATTGACCGCGTCCTGCGACCGGGCGCCGTGCTCGGCATGATTTGGAACGTAGACGAGTGTGCGTTGGGACTAGTACTCCGAGTAATAAAGTTGAATCTCCTTCTCTAACACTTCCAATAGATAACAAGCCGCGAAGCTGGCCAGCTACGACGAAATGGGAGCAAAAGCTCAATGATTACATATTGGGGTTCGACGATGGTCTGCCTAGGTTTAGACACCAAGTTTGTCACTGATGCCTCACACCGAGATTCTTTTGGTCCGCTTAGTACTGACCGGTAAAAGAAATGGCAAGAGGTCTTTGAGCAGCAGCCCCCCGGAAATCCCGTCCAAGCCATAAGAAATACATTCGCCGATCATCTCCCTAGATTCAGCCTTCCCCTAGGAGAGAGCAGTGTCAAGTGGACAACGTGGCTAAGCGAAGCGGCACTTTGGGCCCGGATCAACACTCTTAGTCAGATCGCTGTCCTCAAGGGCGAAGAGAGAGAGGCGGCTATCAGAGCGTTTAGGCATATCCTCGAAAGTGACGACGTTGAAAGAAATGAAAATGGAGACATCGCGGTTCATGGTATCACTTATTTCGCCTGGACAGATAGAATATAAATAGATGTCTCGAGATTCTCGAGATAATATATGCTATCATAAGTTTGGTTAGCATTTTCATGTTAGAGCTCCCATCTGAGTCTCCTATATTAACTTGATGGACGCTATTCCCCCTGCCCTTGTGATGGCAAGACTATTGCGGAAAAAGGAACCATGCGACATCCCAGAGCCGACGGGCCAGCCTCATGGGATAGACCACCGGCGGATCTCCCTTGTAGGTGGCTATGTTTAGCCTCGGTATAATCAACACAGCCTGCCCCCGATGCCATTCTAATATGTACCATATTCCTAGTCCGCAGAGATGTACATGACTACGTGAACAGTTAGTGGGGAAATGGAGAGCGCCATGTCAAAGCTACTCACCGTTGTTGCCTCTCACAAAAGCGTCACCATAGGTTCTTCTCTTTACGCCGTTGACATACTCCTCGGTTTTCTCCAGGGCGATATTCATGTAGCCGTCAACAGACTGTAGCTCGCCTAGATCCCGGGATGGGTTAACCTCCCATCTAGCTATACGCCGTCAAACGGAATGGAGATTTACCTTTGTAAATGACGCCAGAATTGAGCTTCACTGTGACAGCGTTGCCGATGATCTCGGAAAGAAAGCTAGAAGGGTCTTTGCCCTCGGCCTGCGTACCATTCTCCATGATGTAGGGTCGTAGGATTGTAGAGGATAAGAGACGAGAAAAGTTAGGTACCTGATGAGGCTTCGAGGCGGAAGAGGCTACTAAGGCTACCTGGGTACAAGGGATCAAGTAAATCATACCTTAGTGGACAGGGTACCGAACGTGGTGGGGCATCTAGGTGGGACGCCGCCGTGGGGTGAAAGGCGAATGCCCCAGTTGCCGAGTTAACTAAAACATCTACATCTACATCTACATCTACCTACCTACGTGCACCCGAGCGTGAACATCTCGCTTCATTTTTCTATAATAACAAATACCATATATTCCATATTCTCTCACAGTCTATGTATTGTGGCCTCATCATATCACCTAACAGTACCCGCTCTGACCCGACCTTACATGCCAGCACGACACCGGCAAGAGAGACTAATTCACTATGGCCGACCTGCAGAAGCCCGCACCAGCTAAGCGCGCTCTGCCATTCAAGCGCACCGTGAGGCCGAAGCCCCCGAACGACGCATCAACCCGTGCCGAAGACGACGATGGTCTTGCATTGTTCAGTCAATCGAAAAACTANCTTCCCCACAGTCATTGAGGACCAGCAGAGACGTGCACGAGAGAAAGCAGAGAAAGCAGAACAGGAGCGCAAGGAGGAGCAAGCCCGCAAGCGTGAAGAAGAAGAGAAGCAGGCCCGCGAGGCGCAGCTGAGGCGTGAGAAGAGACGGAAAGAGGCTGAAGAGGAAGACAAGGAAAGTGAATCTGCAAAGAAACGACGCCCAAATTCACTTGTTTCCGACGACGAGAGGCAAGATTTCAAAAACGAAGAAGACAACGCGGTTTTTTCTGATAGGTCCCGAAACTCGTACAAACTATCTACCCCGTTTAGCCCGGAAACGAAGCGCGATTCTTCTCCGCCGAAAGGTTCTCACGGCCTAGAAAGCGCACGCGCATCACGCACATTGAGACAGCCCGAGGTGGATATCGTTCTTTTAGACAGCAGCGATGACGAGGACCCTACAAAGAGGGGATCGAAGGCTTCCCTTACAGCCTCAAGGACGTACTCAGGCGGAAGTCAAACCGGAGCAACGCACATACATTCAGGTAAGGGTAAAGCCAAGGCTGACCACCACGACTCAGACCTCGAGATGTGGGAAGAGAAAAACGAAAACATGGACAGCGGCGAAGGAGAAGAAGGAGAAGAGGACCCATCTGAATACTACATAAAAGCAGCAATGGAGCGCATGCGTAAGGCGAAAGAAGCGCGCCTCGCACGCGAATCTTCAGCAGTTGGTGATGGAGGCATGAACAAGTCGCTCACGCCCGGCATTGACGACGACGACCGTGGCGCGCCTGTGACTGTTATGATCGTGGCACCGGCGCTGCCGGACTCTAAGACGCTATGCTGCACAGTGCGCACGGTTCAGCCGCTCCAGATTGCGTTCAACACCTTCAAAGAACGCCAGAAGAAACTGACCGGATATCCACACAAGCTAATCTCCGAACTCGTATTCACTTGGCGCGGCGACCGTGTCTACCATACGACGAAACTCGAAACGCTGGGGATCCGCCCACGGGGCCATGACGGCCGACTACACGATGGTGCGTATAGTGGGCGCAACGGGCCCGAGGGGTACCACGGGAAGGACAAGGTGTACTTCGAGGCATGGACACCAGAGGACTACGAGGAGAACCAGAAGAAGCAGGAGCGCGAGCGCAAGCGCCGGGAGATGGGAGAATGGTGGAACGAAGACGATATGGCAAACGGCATGGGAGATAATAACGATGACCAGAACCAGGAGATGGAGGCCAACACCCCACAAGAGGATGATCGTGTCAAGGTCATTTTCAAAGCCAAGGACATGCCGCCACGTAACGTCACGCTACGCAAGTACAGCACTGTCGCACATATGATCAAGGCCTTCCGCAAGCTCGCCGGCCTTGGCGAGGATAAACATGTTGAAATTCGCTGGGACGGCGAGGTCTTGGATCTAGAGACTACGGTTGAGGAGGCTGATATTGCCGACATGGACTCAGTTGAGGTGCATGTCCGGTGACGAGACCAAAAGACGGCCAAAGAATGACGAAAAAAAATAGTGAACTCAGAAGCGGGAGTGTATCTTGATTTCCATGCCGAGAGCTTAGGCGTTCTATCAAGGGGTTACGTGTGCATTTCCTAGGTGAATGGGCGGGCAAAATTGGTTTGGTCTACGGTGAACAGGTGGATGGACGGATGGGTGAGTAAAAGATGAAGGACGGTCGACTTGGACTTGGACCACGATTACGTCAATGTATACGAAACTCTCCTTTATGATACCCTTTATCTGAACTAACATAACAGTGGAAACTCTACTCCTAATTTGTCGCGTGTTCATGGTATTCGTGCCTTATAACAATCATTCAGTTCATTCTATCGATTGGCTGTCGTGATAAGTCATTTTAGAAATAGCCCGGTCGAGGACACCAAAACCAGTAGCTTATAAGGCATACATGCAAGTTTTCGCTACAAGGTAAACCGACCATGTATTCATAAGCTCTCCAGGCCGAGTCTCGTCGATCAACATTGCAACCCTAGAGGTCAATTGACCAAGATCCCCATCCTATCATCAAATCATGCATTCCCCGCTTTCTTCGTCTCCAACACTGAATACATAGACAAGGACAAGATTTTTTTAAACCGGCTATGTAAAAGCATGCTCTGATGACGCTCGCACTTCGCTAACCAAACTTGTCTATCCTGAAATCGCAAATTTCCTGTTGTCGCTTCTATATTCATGTTACCAATTTGGGTATATAAAACGCTAGGGTGTCTAGCCGCCGACGAGAGGGACCAATGCTCTTCGTCGCTGTATCCGGTAGTTTTCACCACATTCGACTCGCCTAAGCCAAAAAGAAAACTGAGCCGTATTTTTTTCCCCATTCCTAATAGTCCTCTAGTTGGGTATGTGTGTGTAAAGAAAAGAGATGGTAGAGACTTGGCTTTTATAGGCCGTGGGTATGAGCCTGATGCAAACTTGGGCATCTCAAGCAGCAATTCCGCTCATGGGGTGTGTCACTTTATAAGTCACTTGTTACTTGGCTGCCGGAGCCAGCGATGAGCTCAGTCATGTCACGCATGCGGTAGTCGAGGATGGGAGTGACCCAGTCATCCTCGATGAGGGAGTAGCCCTCCTTGACGTTATCGTGCGGCTTGCGTGGGTTGATGGCCCAATATCCAAAATCAGCATCGATACGTTTCAAATACCGCAACAAGTTCGACCAATAGTTGGCGTCACCCTCGCCCGGGTGGCGCGGAGCGCCGAATTCGCCAACCCATACCGGGGCCATGTTGCCCTCGACTAGATATGCCCAATTCTTCCGCATGGCCTGGATGAAGGAAGCATAGCTGCGCTTGGCGTAACGTCCTTCCCGGCTGCCCCAACCGGACCAAGCGTAAACATGTGCCGAGTAAACGACCCGGTCTGGGACGTCGAGCACCACCGGCCTCGTACGCGCGCCGGTAAGATCATTACCTGACTCGGTCCCCTCGACCACTACCAACCAGTCTCTATTCATCTTTAGTAACCGGTTGCCGCACTTTTCCGCTGCGTCTGCCCAGCGACCCCAAGGCATCGTGCCCCAGACGCCACGCACTTCGTTCCGTAGGTCGGCTCCGATGACGTAGGGGTTGCCGACAAAGCGTTCCATGACGGTCTCCCAGTGTTGTATCCAGTCCTCTTCAGACTGCCGTATGCGGCACAGGGGGCCCAGGTGATCGTTCGACCAGCTCGCATCGCAGGGATCTGCACCACAACACCAGGTTGCAGTTGTGATGTGGTTGTTCACAATGACGGCGATGCCGGCGTCGGTCAGAGCCTCGACGACGGCGGCAAAAATATCGAGGGCACGCTGACCGAAGAGGTCCGGATTCGCGGTCAGGTGGCGGTCATCTATATGCGGGTTTGCTATGACCATCTCGTCGGAGTAGGGTAGGCGCACGCTGTTGAAACCGAGCGTCCGGACGCTGGCGGCGATTACGGAGCGATGCTGGATGTCGAGCCCGCCGGGTATAAATAGTTCGTCGCTGCCGCCATACCAGTTGACGCTAGCAAGCTTGAAGCGACGACCCACGGTATCGACAATATCACGCCCCTTGGTCCGTAGCGGCATGGTGTAGGTTGTTATACTCGACTCCTCAATGAAGGGCGGAAGGGGGCGTTGACTGAATAGCTCGGCGCCGGCGTCGGGAATCCATGGGCGCTTAAGAGCGGCCTCTGCCTTCCACACATAGCTAACGAAGCCACCTATAACTAGGAATGCAATCAGAGCTAATTGAAACATGGTGGGCGAGCAGCAAGAGGTGGGGGAGCTCGTAGTATTTCTTTTTGTCTGGCTCGTCTAAGATCGTAGGGTGTATAAGACAGATGTTCTCCTCAGCAGTAAATAGCAACCATGAATAATAATAACATAGGTATAGGACCCATCATCACACCCAACCAAAGCCGCACACTTCGAGAAGCATGGAAATATACAAAACGAACCGGACTTAGTGGCGGAGCGGGTGATGAGTACCGGTAATGAGGAAATATCGAAGCTAACGAAATAAGGGTTGTGTAGGTGTAGTGTATTTGCTTGCTTAAAACAGCCGTGTCAGCAAATGCCTACTATGACATAGATTATGTGGTTGAGGCCCGTCTAGGTACAATGTACAATGTACAATGTACTAAGTTTTACCACCTGTCTGAAACACGACGGATCGGGTTTAGCGTGCTTGCTGCTTTTGCTCAGGCTCGGCTCGCCCCACCCTCAGTCACTTGACTTTGCCTGACCCTTCGAATGGCTTCTTTTTCTTACGGAGGTTAATATGCAGATATAGTCCGAGACCTCGAATAGCTTGTAGGCCGATGGTGCAATTATATAGGTACCTACTACCTACGGGGCGAACTTGTACCAATACCAGTACGGCCTTTGAAACTCCTATGTTAAAGAGCCAATCAGCATGAGCCCAAGGGTATGGAATCCAATGAGCAATCGATGCGAATTCATTCCTAAATAGAAAACTGATACCACATATACATAGACCGTCGTCTGTTCGCCCTCCCCTTCAATAATCGTTCCTTGGGTATTAAGACGGCTCCAACGGCCCTAGCCCCTCTTCCCATAAATCAGGATAACAAGGATTAGCTAAGTTAGCTTTCTATAACGTTCTATAATGCTTTCAAATATTCTGTTACTGAATTGGAAAATGACAAGCTCGTCATCCGAGTTCCTACTACAGGCTGGGGATCAGGACTGACACAGGCCGCCGCTGACGCCATAGAATCACAAGTTGCCACGATACGCCTCATTCGGAGCAAAACTACGATCTCAGTGCCAGAGATATACACTCTAGACACTTCTGTCAATAACAAAATTGGTGCACCATACCTATGCATGAGCTTACTTTAAAAGCTAATCCGAGGCGCTTTATTAGCGAAGGTTAAATGGTGGACTATGGCTTTTACCTATTAATGAACCGTACAATCATTATTTTGAGCTGCTGCTGGGCCACAGCTGACCGGAAAGTGTAATTATCTTGGGCCCCGAATTATCTAACGTATAATACCCTGGTAGGCCTGTCTGCCACTAAGGGTCAGTTAAGTTTGGAGGGTAGATAATGGGTTACTCTTCCATCATACAGTAGACCCATGGCAATAGCGCTCCCACAAGGCTCATTACTAATTAGAGAATACAATAATTTCTTACTCAAAAACAGCCACACCTTCTCATTTATTTGATACCTGCTCTTGCCGTTGTTCGGCAACTCATCCTTTACCAACAGGGCGGCATGACGCCAACGCAATGGGCCTGTGTCGTTGCCAGTATCGCCGGCTTCCGTCACATGTTCAGCCTCTATACCGGCGCGGGGTCGGAGTAGCTTCTGTATTGTTTATATAGTTCGTTTTTTATTAAGAGTTAAACATAGACACAACCATCGATTGTTCGTTAATCAATAGTTTAATAAAAATTTATTACACATGAGTACCAGTTGCTTGTTAGCTATTTATTAACTGTTGATTAAGCGTTAAAAAATAAACCTTTGTTTATGCATTTCTTGAGATATCAGAATTGCGGTCGTTAGCATCGCTAGGGAGGGTCTGGCGGGTTATCGAGTAGCGCTGCCGTGCATACTTAGCTTGTCTCCCGCCACCAAGTAGGAACCGGCAAAGGCCGTTCATTCTCGTGATAATGAGCACTACGGAAGGCCACGCGAGAACATCTCCCTTCATATTTTCTGCTAACATAATTGACTCGGCTTCGTGACGAGACTGGCTAGGCTCTGACAAGAGTGCTCAGGGCTGGGTTCCGGGGGCATGAAGCACTCCAATCTACTCACACGGGGAAGTCATAGGCATCCTAAGGCAGCCTGATTAAGCTGGCTTTGGTATTTGACGCCTTTGATGGTATTGGTTCTTCAACGAATTTCTATGGGAGGGGAACTCGAAGTGTCCAGCGGCGGCCTATCGACATTGACGCCAAATAATCCCTTGAGTCTATCGTCTAGTATTATTTCATCCTTCAAGTGTGAGGTAGCAGTCTAATATTGGTTGCGACGGGGAGCAATAGGGTTGTTGACAACACGGGCAGGGGAAAGCAGGAGGGAGCAGCATCTGTATGGATGAGGAAATAAAGCGGCAGGGGCGGATAAAGAAGCTTGACGTAAGATGAAATGACCTGTTAAAGGGGGATGACAGAGATCAGGTGCGTATCTGGTTATTGTTGAGCCTAACCTCATGATTGTCCAGATGCTATTCAACATGGCGCCACGTCAAACCTGGTTTCGTTCGAGAAGTGTCGACGGAATCAGACGAACGGAAACGAATACTACAACCTTGAAGCTCTGCATTAGCGAATAGGAACTCGCACGCCCATTTGTAGCATGGGGGACGCATTGTCCAACGCCCGGTCGGCAAACTTCTCCCCAGACGGACAGGCCAGGCCTAAGCGAAAGTATAGATAAGACGTTGAGTGGATAGGGGGTTTGCAGCTTACGTGCAGCTCATCTCTCATCAATGGCTTGGTCTGTGTTAGCCCAAGCACGGTCTGGACTCAGCCGTGCCGTGTCTGTACCTGCATTTGTACCTAGTCCTAGTGTACATGCCGCGCTGCCGTGCTGCCGTGAGCAGTACCGTGGAAAAGGTCCAAGCTAGAGTCCTCCGCATCTACTGGTCGGCAAGCGGTCAGGATCGTGTGCATGCGAGAGAGCTGACGTGCAGCTAGCCAAGGAGGCGTCACGGAGTCGAGGGCGTCCTACAGGTCCTCCATAGGCTAAATTTCCTCAAATTTTTTTGGTCAAGATGTTACTCACGAGCTGGAAACATCCATGCTAGCTCAGCTCTTGCAAAGGGGAAATCGTCTCATGCATTCTCAATTCCAAGTTCTGTGCTTTCAGCGACCTATATACAATACCACACGAGAAGCGCCCCTGCCGCCTTCCGAACCCGACCTAACTAAGATTGTTCTGGTCTTCCTCTAAATTATGAGGGCCTGGACCCCACCTGTTTGCCATGCCGATATCGTGTGTTGTACTTATGAATAAATACTCGCTATAACACATATATACATGTTGGATAAGGTTTGGCCTCTTGGTCTTCCTCGTAGTTACCAATATTCTAGCCCTTATTCCGCCTTTCTTCGCACGTGAAATCCCATAGCCGTAGCAATAGCAATAATGATCGATTTCCATGTGAATCGTCGTTTCGTATAATCGCCGTCTAGCCGCCGCACCTGAACCGCGCAAAATAAATAAATAAACACAAAGTAAAAATCCGCCAGACGCCGCGCTCAAGGTGAATGAATCCTATTTCCCTCGCTCATGCGAATATCGAGGTTCTTCGGTTGTGTTTTGATACAACTACAGCAATGTACATGGCTGCTTCGTTGTCGAAGAAGTCGTCGTGATGGGTGTTATATAAATACGTGGCCGGGTCCCTTGTTTGGGCTATAATTCGAAGGGCTATACCGCGAATCTTCTTGTGTCTCTATTCTATTCATTCCAAGAGGATTCATGCCACCATAACCGGGATAACCTTGTGGTGAGGTTGCTGGTGGCGAATGTGTGGCCGGTGGAGGCTCGGGGTAGGATGGATAGGCGTCCATCATTTCGAAGCGAACGTTTTGCGGGGCTCGAGGTGACGAGAATGATCGCTGATGGGGTTGATATGGTGTAGTTCGCCCGAAGTAGTCGGGAGTTTTACGTCCAGCAGAGACGGGGGACATGGGTGACATCGCGCTACTTGGTGTCAGTATTGTTTCGTTCTTGGCGGTCGAGTCGCGGTCCAACATTTCATATGACCGAGGATCATTTTTTAGATCCATCCGTGCATCAACAGATACAAATTCCTTCTTTCGTCGCCCCCCGAGGGCTGCAAACCATTCGACCCACCCCGTGACCATAGACCAGCGGCCGAGGATCAGGAGTAGCCATAGGCCATTCATCTATGAGTTGAATTAGTCTCTAGGGAAAAANGAAAACCAAAAAAAAAAANCCGTGGGAGCAGGTGTAGCCGTCGCCTTACCGCTAGGAGAATAAGCACCGCGATCACCGTTGGTAGACTGACAACCAATGGCTCAGCTAGATCTAAACAGGCATGTTTGTTGTTGTATTTTGCGAGGCAGGAAATCCAATCAATCGCCTTTTCGGGCCGGTTCTTGATATCTTCAACAGTGTTATCGAGAAACACAAAAATGATGGCAAAGAAAATAACATCCGCAATGATGATTAAAACGATAACAATGCCTCGCCATTGAAGCTGAACGACTCTTCGAACACGTCGGTATGCCTGTCGAGGAGTCATGGTTCGAATACTATTAGTGTAAGATGGTCCTCCAGAGTGTTCAGTCGACTGAGCATTGTCTGCGAGAGACGCGAGATAAACTTTTATGCAGTAACCAAAGGTGGCGAACTGGATGACAACCGTAAGGCCGGCGAAGATCAACAAGGGGATCCAAAAGTCTGCCAAGCTGTTTTCGTGATTGATGTGGCAGGTCTGGCCGAATCGGAAGGAGACACCACTGAATACCAAAAGGAGGATAAGTCCGATGATGGGGATGCCCCAGCCGAGAGCCTGGGAGAACCACATATAATTGCGCCCTACCACCATTTGCCAACATATTTGTAGATGTAGAGAGAGCGCTCTCAAGAAAACCCATAGGACTCCGCCCCATCCACCTAGGAGTAAAAAGGCTCCCGAAGCGGCGCAGATCGAGCTCGAGTCCTGACCGTGAGGTGTAATTTCGTTGAAGCATTCTTCCGGCTTTCCTGCCAAGGGTATGATGAATCCCAACTAGGAATACGTCAGTGGTTATGATGTGAGTGATTCGTCTAGTCACCTCAACTCACATTCATGAACACTACGGCCACCGTGAGGCAGATGCTCAGGTAATGTCTATGTGTTCTTTCCACAGGTAATGCAAGCCATGATAGCAGCAGAAAACCACATCCTACCATACCAGCAACATTGATCCAATCTGCAGATTGTGTGGCGGTTTTAAAGTTGTCCGGGTAGACCCAGTCGGTCAACGGACACGGCAAGCAACAAGAATTGCCTGTTAGGTTTGAACATAGCCTGCCGGAAACGTCTGCGACCATGTCAGCAGTGACCAAAAGCGTAGGTTGTCTGCTCGCAACTTACACCCGCCTGTTGTTGGAAAAGCCTCTTCGTTGAAAAAGGGCGCGAAGCAGCCCATGCGCAGGTCTTCTATTGTCTGATTTGTGCCCATTTTTAGAGAATTTCGATCGATTTTGGGTTCAATGACTTCGTTCAAATTTGGAGGCAAGCTAGTTCTCTCCCTGAGAACTTCAGAAGCAATGCCGAGATTAGTCGTCTCCAAATAAATCGGTGCGAAAGCGGCGCGGTCGATTGGTTATTTTCAAGTGCTCGAGTGTCTGTAGACCATCGTTCCGAAGTTGCGCATGGACGAAGTGACTCTCCTGTACATACAGCAACCCTAGATAGACAAGACGATAGTATACAGTTAGTTGGCTTCAAGCGACACGCGAGGTACTCGGAGGAATCAAAGTGTATGCAAAAAGTAGGAGGCAGGACCATTTTGAGGAGCACCCTAGCACACATATGTATACTATATGTGGTAGGTACTGCACACGAGGATGGCGAGTTTGGTCCACCTGATCTTCATTTGTACTAGTCTTCTGGTTTCGGAGGACTATACCACAGTAGGATGAGCCGGGTCGGCGCTGGGGAAGCTAGATCTTCGGCTTGGTTGTCGTACCGTACGTGGAATAAGGTACTTGGACTGTACGAAGACTTGACACTTGTTGGTTGCCCTCGTGAACCCGGCCTCCTAACATCTCCCACCTCTCCCCGACACTCGCTCTCTGAATGGTGAGAGCATGGGCTAGAGGCGGAGGTTGGTGGGCCTCCGGGCATGCCTGTTAGCCAGTCTCACTTGCAGGAGGAGATGGCCAAGGCCGACAGGGACGTCCCAGGCAATGTGGTCACTTAGCAGATGCTTGAGGACCAGCGACCGCGTGCAGTGTCCAGTGGGATTCAGTTCCCGTTACGCAGCATCTCCCAAGAGACAGATATCATCCTGCCATTTGCTACCGTCCTATTGTGGAAAGTAGCCAATCAAGGGATGAAAATGGCTATATCAGGCGTATGTAGGTATAGCAGCCCATACTGCTACTCTCTGACTGTGACGGTGCTGCCTTCAGCCCACTATCGGGATAGTTGCCCTTTTCCGCAAGCGTCAGCACTCATTTGAGCCAAAATGACGGGGTGTGAATACCTGCAAGATGTTGCATACACGTTGTATTACTTAGTAGGCGAGTTGGAGAGCCCATGACCCGGGGAGAGCCCTCTTGGCCCTAACCACTGCATTACTGTCCCAACCCTGAATCCTATGTCTTTCTAAGGTGTGAGTGGAGAAGCATGGATAGGATTACCTCACTCCCTATTATTAGCCAATCCCCACGCTTCGACTTCCTACTGAGCGATCTGGCTATCTAGCCCATAGTCTACTATGTACACTTTCATTGTTGGTAAGTGAATAAACAGAGAATGTCACAATAACTGACCATGGAAGGATACGAGCTGCCAACGATGCCCAACGCCGCCCCGCCACAACAACTATGGTAACATTGTGTAGCTACTGTATCACGCAATCATCGTCAATCTTGGTCGCGTTCGCTCAAAACCGATGACCTACATAAATGATGTGCTTGCTGTACGCCATAAGCCTTGCCATGGCACATGTAGATAGTGGTGTGGGCCACTCACTGCATATCATTGTGTGTGCACGGCGCGCGGCGCAGCTTTCTAGTCTAGTTCGATCATGCTTGGCAGGCATTTCGGAGCAGCTACAATGCAATAGGCTTATTATTCTACTACTAGTAATACCTAGCCAGACCCTTCTATAGTATACTATGTAGAAATTTTGGCTGTTGAGATATTATCTGGCTAAAATTATGGCATTATAGTTCTTGGCTTTGACACCGTTGGTACTAGTGACCATAGTTGGCTGGCACTTATAGGTAGTGTTAGCCTAGAGAGCAAGGCTCAATACGACCTCAGACTACTCAGGTCACAGGTTAGTAGTATATGCTCTAGACTAGGCCCATTAAACTAAGGCTATTTCAGGTACCTGGGAAACGCATACGACTGGTAGTAAACTTCTGGTATGGTCTATAGCCTTGTCTACTTAGTGCAGTGAGTGTATCAAGTAATAGGACTGATTCAAGCACGGCTGTAGTGTGTTCGCATACTCTAGTGGTACTATCTACTAGTAATCCTATAACGGTGCGGGCCGGGGCAACGGCATCCTGATGCTAGGTGACCTCTTCGGATTCCCGGTCTAGCCCCGGTGTGAGACATGAACCGGAATAGTTTAGACGGTGAGGTGAGATGGTAAATAGACATGGCGTATATCTGGCCCCTGTTAAGCGGAAGAGGCGACCTGCGTCCAGTAGTATCGATGAGTGCATCTTCCGCATAATAGTATGATGTTATATAACTATGGGATGAGGACCTATCTAGCTCCCCGTGTTCGTAACAATTTCGTAAGATTCTCTGCTTGTTAGCCGATGGCGAGCCTTTTACCCCAGTGCCGTCGTAAATAATCCTTGAATGATAATAGGGAGACAATCAGCTTACAAACATCAAGCGGCTCTGGATTCGAAACGCATTGGACAACGCTGGGTGACACAGGTTCCGCCAGTCCCGAAGCGTAGAGCGGTCGTGGCCAGTCACCGCCCTGTTCCGCTGTCTCGGTGCCAGGGGGATTTTCAAGGGCGACCTCTTAGATTTCAGCTTTCGCAACTACGCATTTCACTGGTTGAGCAGACCCTGCTTCATCCTCAAAAAGTAGCAGCGTAAAGGCTCGTGCTGCCTTCTTGGCCGCAGTTTTCTCGTTGGCTAGATTGCGTTGGATCCAAGCTACTGTTGACTAAAGACAGCAATCCTCGCGACCTAGCGCTATAACCCCAAACCCCGAATTATAAAATGAAAACATCAACGCCTTGGCTTTTAATCAAGTGCAGCATATTCGCTAGTTGAGAAGTCCTTGTTGGGATACCCTCTCTTTCAGCTTCTCCCGCCAAGGATTCTGCGTGGTAGCGTAGTTACCAGTGTATGGACTTTTTGCAACGTTCGGGGATCCCCTATCGATCAAGTAAGGCTCCAACGTAGTGGAACGCCTCAGCGACACAAGGTATCACAACCGTTCGATCAATCTAATGTCTGTTTACCGAAGATGATCCCTGGAAGCCATCGGTAGCCTACGTAGTGTACTACATAGTATGTAGGATCGAAGTGATCGAAGCACTGAGTAAGATGTTGGTGCTGACTGTGGGCCTCCTATCGTGTTATTTTTTNCTGCATTTTTCCTTCTCGCCAACTCTCTTGGCGCTGTCGCACGCCATGCTCAGCTATGTTTTCCAGAGTAATGTTTCCGCTACGCATTATTATCCGTGTGTAATCCAGTACTTCTAGACGGCTCTAAAAATCAAAGATGCACCAGTAATTATTTGGTGTCACTATATTCTTCCGATCTTTCGTAATATCAGGGGTAATCTAGAAGCCTAGGCGTTCAAGCCGAGCGCGTTCCATTCGAGGTTATCACGAATTACGAACTACAAATCAAGCTACGGTGCGGCGAAATGAGGCACAAGGCGTAATCTGTACCGTTTCGCTGGAATCTAGATAATACCCNAAAAGGGGGCAGGGCTATACTACATGTATACCTGCTTTTTTTTTTTTTTTTNCTTTTTTTTTAAGCAAGGTCAACCTACAGATGTAGTGTACCGTTTTACAGTGGTCAAAGCTGTTTCGGTCCGAGAGCTTACTGAGAGAAGTTTTCTAGAAACTTGCCTACTTCCCAAACAAGGCTGTGATCCGGTTGGTGGCGTTTACCAAAAGCGCCACCCCACGCGACATAGCAAAAGGGTGAAGTACTCGCCCCAAGGCTAGACAGTATCGGTTGCATTCCGCCGCGCGGCGCTATTAGCTGCTACCGGATATGATAGCGGGGGTGTTCGTCGCCCTGGGGAAACTCGACGGTTAATGCTCCGATCTCACCGGGGTCTACAATTTCGGAATAATGTGCTAACTTTGTAGGCGGACGTCTGCAATAGTCAAAGACTATTTTAGGATTGCATATTGTCTAATAGAATAGTAAAAGCCAATGTTAACGGGATCTTGTTGTGATAATATTGGTGGGATGGTTTAGGCTAAGTATTTTCTGTTTGAACGTGATCTCATTCCTGGTTTCAAATAGTGCCACGAGTGAACAAAAAACGATCAATATAGCTTGACGAGTCATTAATTGTCGAACTTCATCTACACCAGGTACCTAAAATAACCAATGCTTCCTGTCTAGACTAGCAGCGAGGTAACAGGGGTTTGGCAACCTCTACTGTACAAGGTGATGCAAGTGGACTCTAAAGTCACTATCCCATTTATGTCAAATAATTAGGCTCAACATCCCCCAGGTTGACGAGTCGAATCAAGGTCGACCCGATACCTTCTAATCATATAGACTCAAAGATAGTATAAAGCTAACGAGAGTAGAGATCAAAGCGGAAATTGCCATCGTCTATTATCCATATTGGTCCCAGTCGTCACGATGGCCCGCATGAAAGTGGATGGCAACGTGCCAGCCCTACGTATCAGAAATAATCGTCATCGTATTGCGCGGCAACACGATCCTAGAGGTAAATGGTAAATACTTAGTACGTAACGTATGTTTGGACTACGTTGGACTATAGTGGGACTAACACCATAATCAAGGACGCATCATTTTTCCCGTCCCTTCTTTTCTCTATTTTTTTTTCTTTTTTTTGTTTCCCTTTGCACCGTCAGCGGAACCTCAAGTGAGACAGACTACCACGTGAGGTCAACGGTGTCACCATGTTAGGCGTCTCTAAGGTGATTTGGTAGCATCAAACGTCCTGCATTTCGTCATCTTTTTGACACAGATTACATGATACTATGGCACGCTGCGTTACATTGCGCCTCGGCAAGAGTATGTCTCCCAGTTTTTTCAATGTTGGTGTTGCTTTTTGGCGGCGGATTTTGGACGTACTGCCTTGATTTTTTATCTGAGGGGTTACTCTTCAGTGCCTCAGCCTCTCACTAACATCTCGAAGTAGCTGTACAGTACGTATAAACGCCCACTTGTTATAGGGTACAAAGACTTCCCACTTTCCTCTCCGCTTACGTGCTAGCACCATGTATAAGGCAAGCCCCTGGGACGAACTAACAGATGCTGGTAAAAAGTAGGGGTCGCGTTTCGCCGGCCCGATTGCAGAAACGGAGAAGGTCGGTTTTAGGTAATACTCTATACCAGGGAGGTGAGACGAAGAGTCCATGTCAAATACACCATGAAGAANTTTTTTTTAATCGTCGTTTCCAGAGTCTCGGGTCGAAAGCATCGAAATATCCATGTTCTATTATATGTATCCGACTCATGTACACTATCCGTGCATATCCCAGCCTTTCTTCTTTCTATATCTCGAGTTTCATATAGTTACATGATAGTGCCTAATAGCTATACACTGCGTACACTGCGTGTACTGTGGGTTGAAGAATTGTACTCGCAGATAGTGTAGGGACTGTAGATCTTGGTAGATTTGGGGGCTCTTTTGTCATCGGAGTGCCAGACACAACAGGAAGTTGGGAGATTTACCCGCGAAGAGGGAACGCCAGCCACACTATCATCCTTCTCGCCTCTCTCGTCGGTACTTTTTATAACTCCCTTACCGGCCTTATTGTTGTCTCTCCATGAAACACACCTATACTTATAGCGCAATAATGATTATCGTAGCGACCGACTCTCTTTCTCTGGTTTGCCGTCTGTCGATATAAGTCACCGGCAACCCGGAGGATCTAGCCTAGATGCCTCCTATCCCGTTCTTGGCTCCGTAACGTATGATTCATCGGCGCATATATGGTGATACTTATCGGTCGTACATTGTTGTAGTTGAAGCCGACCANTTTTTTATGCTATCAATTTCCAGTCGCACAAACTGACGGCTTTGCGAAGGCTCAGTAGGCAACGGCCGTTGTGTGTTATTCGGCCATGGCCGATTGAAAATGTTGCGCCACCTTCGAAACAAAGAAGGCTCACACTTCCGCCCATCTCAAGCAAGCACAACCTAACACATCCTACTACTCTGTCTGCCTTCTCACAGAGGTTTCACCAAATTATCTGCACACTACGGTGACACATTAACCAAGAGGCTTAGGGATACACAATGAAACATGATGGTAAACGCGGCTTGCTTTCGGGGTTGCCGTTGTGGTTCTTTGTAGCGTCTGATAAGACTCAAACAACTCGCTACTTACCTCCTAGTAGGGGCATGATTTATCAAATGACCTCGTACCTCTCGTCGTGGCAATGTCGGGTACAACAGTCTAACTTTTAGTACATACCTATATTTATATACGTGTAATTAATGAAGATTCACTTGGCCGATCGCATCCTATATGGATGATGTAGCATCACGAGAGACTGCACTACTGCATTACTGCACTTATGCAGGTGATGGCGGGCATTTCGCGGGCATCCATCTCGGCATGCAAGGAAGGACATATGGCAATGTTTCAGATTTCACCTTGAAACATGAGCCAACCACTCAATATTTTCCTCCAGCACGCTGTAGGCGCTATTTACTTTGGTATAATATAGGTACCCACAGGCAGGATGGCTAAAGTTAGGTAGGTGGTGGTAGATGCCTGTAAGGAGTGTACCTGTTTCGGCTTGGCGGTTGTGGCTGGTGTGCTACCCGTACCTCAGCGTAGGTACCCTATCTCACTGTAGCTATTTTTTCCTCAGGGCTCCATCCAACATCCATCCATCCAATATTCAATGCCGACTCCATCTCTCTCCCTATCTGCTGTCTGTCTGCTGTCTGTCTGCTGTCTGTCTGCTGTCTGTCTGCTGTCTGTCTGNCTGTCTGGAATCTCCAATCAAATAGCCAAACTAGCTCAACTACACCACCACTTGGCGTAGCGTAGGCTTACATCGCCACATGCTATAGTCGAGGCATAATCTAGCTTCCTACAGGATCTTGCCCCTCTGCCAGTTAATTGACGGCATAGTACCCCCAATACTCCGCACCGCGGCGAGAGCGAAGGCCGTGTCTCGTTGGCTCGTCTAGCTCCCGACTTTTATTTAGTATGTCCAAGAGGGACGGCGGCCATAATGCCGTTGTTCAGGACACCGCTGAGCCACTCGGTCAAATCCGAGACAACACTGCTACCTCGGAAGAAAATATCATTTCTGCTATACTAGACATTCAGAGATACGCCATCACGAGAAGCAATTGGATCAAGTCGCTTGAGTGTCTTTACCTAGCTACTGACCGAGATGATGAGCCCACGGGCAAGCGTCGGCGCCTGGCCGACGGGGAGAGCGTAGCTTCTTATTCTACACCCCAACTGCTACGGAGAACCTATCTAGATCCTGTGTCTGATCCCGAGCGCGGCAGGGAATACGTCGCCGTCTCATACACTTGGGACTTCTCTGAGGAAGAAGAAACGCAGGACAGTTGTCAGAGCTTTGGTGGCTATTTTGTCGAGTCGCGAAAGACGGGTGAGCCCTCACAACCCAGTAATGTTAGAGACGTTGTTTTGGAGCGAGCCCTCCGCTATGCCGAGCATGTGAAGTGTGAGACCATTTGGATCGACCGAGAATGTGTTGACCAAGATAACGCCAAGGAAAAGGAGACAGCTATCCAAAATATGCACTTGGTCTATAGCTTAAGCCGAAGACCTATCGCCCTCCTCACGCGCGCTATTAAGACTACCGAAGAGCTTGACCTAATTGTGAGCCTGTTATTGCGAGATCTTAAAGAGGAAGAGGAGGCTGCTGCTCTATCTCTCTTAGACGAAATCACGTCCGACCTTTGGTGGCAGAGAGCCTGGACATTCCAGGAAGACTACAGGGCTTCCACGCGTATGACATTGTTGATCCCACATACTAGCAACCTAGAGCATCGTAAACAGACTACAAGAGACGGTTTAAATCGACCACTACTAGGGACTCTACCGGGAGAGATCTGTATCAAATCTACCGAGTTTAGAGCGTGCACAACGCAGTTTTGCCTCGACTACAAACAGAGACAGCCAGAAGCGGAGGCCGTCTGTAACAGAGTCCTCACAACTGCTGGTAAATACAATGTTCTTCTACAAGATAACCACCCGTCTAGCTCGCATACTTCGATCTCGCGGTCCATGACTCCTACGATTCTCGCCGACCTAGGCCGACGCGGGATACTAGCCGAGTCAGACCGCCTCGCCATCGCTGCTAACTGCTGCGGCTACTCCGTACGTCTCGATACAGTGGCCTTGAACAAGCGCGGTAGTAGTCTAAGCCTTTCCATCCTGGCTCTATGTCTGCTGAACGGCGAGATAATGGAGAACCACTCCCAGCGCCGTCACGGCACCCTCAAGGATAACATCTTTACATACCTAACAAAGCAGTCGCTTCGCAGCTTCCGACCTCCTGTCGACGAAGCACTGACCTTCATCAAGAGTTGCCGGCTCGTGGAACCTGTGCTCACGCGCACGGGGACTCAGACTCGGGGTATTCTATGGCGACTTGGGAAGATCATCCGACCTCGCCCCCTCAAGCGCGATAAATACTGCACACTTTCGCCACTCGAAACTCTGGCTACGGACCTTCAGTACAGGAAGTACGGGAAATCATACACAGAACTAGCAACCAACCTCCTGGCCTGGATACAGGAGTCTTCTACCGCAAGCCGGAAGCACCAACGTTTTACCGGCCGTAGCCCCCTCGTGCACACTCGCCCTCTGGGATGGCGTGCGTGGATGGCGTACGAGGTCGAGGCTGCATTACTGGAAGGGAAATGCCTACGCCTTGGAAGTGTAGTCGATCCCACAAACCGTGAAGAGCTCGCACCGTATAGCGCAATTTTCGTCGGTGAGGGTATTGACGACTGGAGAAAGGAAGATGCGGAAGAATACGCAGAATCGAGTTATGTCTTTACGGCCGTACGACCTGCTAAAGACCAGGCGCGTTTTGGCGATATAGCTAAGCACGTGTCCCTTGAAGTCGATTGGGAGCGGCCCGGACGTGAACACAAACGTGAAGAAGACAGGGCCTCTTCGCAAACAGCGGAAGAGTACAGCCCCGAGCTGGGCCCGCCTAAACTATATATCAAACGCTGGCTGAACGGCCTTTGTTTCTCGGGGCATTATTCCCAGCAGCCTGTCTTGTTCCCTTGGCCGGCAGATCTACTTGCCATGCCTAACAAACCTTGACGTGCTTCGTGAGATGCGCCAGGATAATGTATAGGCAGAGTATTGAATAAAATATCAGTAAGATTATAGGTGGTCTCAAATTAGAAAGGAGACTTGTAACAGTATGTGTTGAAGAGAAACCACTAAGATAAACAAACTGTGGTGTGATACCACAGCGTGCATTGCATTACATTTCATAAAATATATAATTTCTTCAATCCAATGGATGCCCCTACTGAGGTACCTGAGGTTCCTTAATTTATATTTGTAGTAAATTCCAAAGGCCCCTTGCCTAGGTTACGATGTGAGCTAAGGGTATTAAGAGGCCTTGGTAAGCCAGCGTACATAATTCTAGATGTCAAGGCGGAAAGTAAGGTTTGAAGATGCCTAGAAGAATTATAATGAAAACCATATATTCATCAAGTACATATTATTAATCAACACCCTGTATTACTAACCCCAGTGTAAGCCTCTATTCAAGCAACTAATATTTGCAAAATGTTCAATCCATTACTCGCTACTATCCTCGTCATCGATAATCGTCCTTTTGCGACCCTGAGGGCCTCGGTTTACTTGTGGCGGCTCATCATCACTATCTTCTTCCATGCTGGAAATCTGCTGCGCGACCTTGCCGCCTCCGAGTCCTCTGAAGGAAGGCATATCGTCCTCGCTGTCCTGCGTGGCGGTAAAAGATGTCGGCTCATAGAACGGCTCCTCTTCCTTCTGTCTGGACTTCGTGGCAAAATTGGTGATAGTAGATGCTGTGGATGGCACCGACATAGGGGAGGTAGGGGAGACAGAGCGTTGGCGTATACTAGAGGTCACAAAATTACTGGATGTTGCTACGTCATCTCCTACGACGAAATCTTCGAGGTCGGCACCGCTGTCTGAGTCTTCTGTTAGTTCTAAATCGCTAGTGCGGCGACAGTCGTCGCCTTCGTCAGCGCTCTCGTCATAGAGCGCTACAGGCGAGGCCTTCTTTGGCCTCCCGCGATTTTTACTGGGGCCTTTCGCCGTTCGCTTCTCAGTTTGTTCTTTTTGCCTGGGCTTTGGTGTTCTGTAACGTTTTGGAGGGGCGGGTGGAAAATCCGCCTCTATGCCTTGTATATGCTTGTCATTGCTGGCGGCACGGGAGGTGGCTTGTGTGCGTTTTAGGTGTGTGGCCGCTTTCCTAGGTTGCCTGCGGGAGATGGCGACGGACAGCTCTTCAAGCTCATCCTCGTCGTCCTCACTATTTGTATCGGGCTTTGGAGGGGAGATGACTTTCCTTCGCTTTGCAGGCCGTTCCTGTTCGGTTGAGGCATCCTCTGAATCAGTCCCTTCGTCTGGTAGCGGCAATTGATAATAACGGCTATTGTCGCTGTCGCCGTATGGTTTAGCAAATCTGTTTGTGGTGGACTGAGATGCTGCTAGGGATCTAAATAACCTGATAGATCTTTTCGTATAGGGTCCATGCTTAACGTGAACTGTTTTCCGTTGCACTCTTTGGGCTGTAGGATGCGCTGCCATGTTAACTTGTTCAATGAACTCCATGGCCTCTCGGTTCTGATAGGGTAGATTCTTATATATTTTGTTTAACTCGTAGCTTTGTTCATTGCGCAATAGGACTTGGTCAAGGTCTGGTATATCTACAACCTGCTTCTCTTCGGCGGCAATTTCTCGGGTGCCGCTCTTAGTAGATTGTGCCTTACCCAGCATAGATGATACAGTCTGGAACCCGGTCTCGACACCATCGGGCATATGGAATTTTTTTCGGTGGTCGNTTTTTTAGTAGCTCTCTTCTTCGGCTCGGGTGGGCCGGATTGTTGTGTGTTCTCCACGGGAATCTCGACCGCCTTCATGTCGACTTCCGGTCGTATGTCCCTTGGCACAATCCTCGTCGAGAGGTCATGACGAAAGTTGAAGCGACTTCCATCGCATATCATCAACTGCATTTTCTCATAACCATCCTTTGACTTGGCATAATTATCCTCTTCTTTTCCTCGCATAAGAAGTAGGACCACTCGTCCAGCCCGCTTTCTGCCAGTTCGTCCCATTCTCTGCAACATTCGGATCGGTGATGCCGAGGCGTCGTAGCAAATAATCAAATCAACTTGGCCGATATCGAGACCTTCTTCTCCAATGGACGTGGCAACGAGGACGTTGAATTCACCTTCTTTAAACTTTTGTATCCTCTGTATCTGCTCGGCTTGCTTCATTCCTTCAGATCTTTTTGAATCGGCCTGGCCGACGAATACTGCAGCTCTAATAAGAGGTTGGTGCTTGTTTAAGACTCTCACGATCTCCTCTGCGCTATCACGATATTCGCTGAACACAATAATACGTGTATTAGAAGAGGCACTGCCTTCACGGCCTTCGCCTGCGTCCATGAAGTGGTTTAGCACAGTGTTGGATAAGTGCGTTAGCTTGGGGTGCCCAACAAAATTACTACTCCGTACCCATTGATCCATCTTTTTCATCATATCTTGGAAGCTTGCATCCTCAACGATTTGTCGTTTGTATTTTGACCCTTTCGATCCCTTACCCTCGACCTCGTCTCTAAACTGCACTAAACTGTCGTAGAATGGTTTTATGCCATGGAATCCGAGCAACTTGATGGTATGGGCCAAGCTGCTTAATATCGCAAAAACGGCGACCATCATGAATTTGACTCCTTGATTGGCGTGACGGCCAGGGCCGGCAAGCCACTCCTTACGCGCTTTCACTAAACCGTACGTGGTAAGGCCCATTGGATCACGTCCATAATATGCGTTTTGAGAGCTCAACTTATCTACTAGTGGCTGCAGAGCTTTGGAGAATAGACCTTTGATAAAGTTGATTTCATCTGATGGGTCTATGAGGACAATGTCTTCATCTCTCTGGTGAACATAAGGTTTAATATCGAGAGAATTCTCTGTGCGAATCTCCACATGTGAAATTCCGAGCCCATCAATGACTTCTTGGACAGCCTCCACCTTGGAGCCCGGGGTTGCTGTTAGCGCGAGTATGCGAAAGCTTTTTGAGAAGCGCCGCATGAAAGCGACGACCTTCACATAAGAGTAGTTCCCAGTGGCCCGGTGAGCCTCGTCAATGACAAGTAAGCCGATAGACTTGGGATCAGCGAATCCGCTAGAAAGGTCGTTCTCAAGTGTTTGTGGAGTCATGAAGAAGACTCTCTTCGAATTCCACTCCTCGGCCCTGATAGCTGGCGTGACTTCTCCAGTAAGGAGTGTTGTCTGAGACCTTGGAATGCCGGCGATATGGAAACACGCGTCTACTTGTTGAGTCACAAGAGGCTTAGTAGGTGCCACGAATACTAGCTTAGCTGTTTGCATCCAGCGGAAATAGTTCAACATGATGGTCGCTGCGATGAATGTCTTCCCCAATCCAGTAGGTAACGCAACGAGAGTGTTATTAAAGAGGCCATTTTTGACGATACTAAATTGATAGTCACGTGTCGGACCCAAGTTCGTTGGGTATATCCACGTTTTCAGAGCTTCTTGGTTTAGTTGATGATGTGTAGGTGGTTCCGGTGGTAAATCTGCGCGGAAGGCATGGTTCCTAGATGACTGGGCTGGGCCAGAGATGTGATCCTCACTCACTGTCTGACCGAATAAAGTGGTCTGCCTGAAGGATATCGTCGGTCCACCGATTCGGGGGGCAGGCCGGAAAGTCGTAGGACGAGCATTGTTAGCTGTTAACGCATTTACTGGCGAGCTTGAGAATGCATCTAATGGAAGATTCTCTAGGTCAATGAAATGGTTGCCCGTGCCTGACGAATTGAAAGCATTCTATGTAGTGAGTTAATGTAAACTGACAAAGATGTAACTTAATGGTAGATATAAGCCTGGTAGATAGGACTAGGGAATGGGAGGTATGAGGTGATTAAGATAAAAATAAAGAATTAAAGACAAGTTGGGTCATGCTGAATGAGATCAACTCACCAGTGGACGCGGCTGGTGGGATACGGAACTATCCAGCAATCTTGAGGAACTTATAGTTGGTGCACCAGGTTGGAAACAGTTGGCATTGAGATTACAGGTTGAGCTGGCACGGGTTGGAGTAGTGGCCTGTGTTGCTGCGACTATGAAGTCCTCGTCGGCGATATCGTCGCCATCGAACTCGTCTGAGTCCATTGCATAGGTATTGTTGAGATTAATTACATTATGCGTGATCGAATGTGCCGATTGTCAAGAACAGACGGGAGTCTCATGGGTAGTATGAGATGCGTTAAGATTGCGACGCGTTGAATACGTGGTGACTTTTGTTTAGGTTGTAATTACGACGGATTTCACCCCCCAGTAATTCAAAAACTTGGTTCTAGCACTCGAAATGAAGGTAGCCTCAAAGGGCGAACTCTGACAGACGCTTGTGAAATTTCGGAGGTGTGGTTATACCTGTACACGGCAGGTAGTCTAAAAGCTGAGGCAGGCAATTACTTCTCCTCGCGTGGTCACGTGATGGGCTGTTGGCTAAATGAGGGGCAGAGCACGGAGTACCTCTCTGTATGAAGGGATGTAGGTAGGGATAGTATACCTATTTAACCCGTATAAAGGTTGCCTAGTACCTAGAACNAAAAAAAAGATACAAATCGATGAATTCTGGGCTTTCCTGTTTCTCTGGAAACTCCATTGAGCTGCAAATCTCATTCATGTATCTAGCAATGGCCATTCTATGCTCGTGTTTGCCTATAGGCCAACTACGAAGAGGTGCCTAGGTATCTTCATTGAAGGTAAAAGGGTGGGGCATTGCTGAGTCAACTCTCCATTGACTATACCTGTTTCAATGGAGATCTAGCCTCTTTTGGATAGCATCAGACCCACTTGGTAGGTTTGATTGTTCTTTCCTGCCTACAGCCTTTTTTGTTTCCGACGTCACACTCTTCCCAACTTCCTTCTTTACAACAACAAACAACCCTACGTTCTCGGCTTTGCAACACCTCTCGCTCTTCTACTTGGTTGAGAAGAGGCCNTTTTTTGTGCTCATCGACTCTAAACCATCAATAGAGCATCATCTTCTTGTCACCTTCGTAAGGCAAGAAACAGATATCACGATAACGAATGGTGATTTGGCCTCGCGCGTTCCCTCCAGCGCCTGTAACATTTGCCGTGGCTCTGCCTTGACGAACTCCACGCGAACTTCCACGCGATCTCTCGATCTAGTCATTCCCCACCTCGGTCACACCACTTAGTTGATCACTACAATGGCTCCTATGGGTCCCAAGAAAGGATCCGCGAGGAACACCCAATCCAACACTGGCAAGACGAGCTCTCGTGGCGGCATCTCAAAGCGCCGAGGTGCCGGTCCCCTCAGGGTCGATCGCGATGGGGATCTTAACATGGACGTATCGACAACTAGCGCTTCTCGATCCGACTCGAAGCGACTGAAAAACAACTCCACACCGTCTGGGACAGTCACACGAACCTCGTCACGAAACCCGAGACCAACAGCAAAAGCGCAGCAGATCATACAGCGCGTCATCAATGGCGACACATCCCAAATATCATCGCGTCGTGTTGGTCGGCGCGCTGATACCGAGCCACTCGTCGCACTAAAGGTGGAGGGCTTGAAGGCCAGTAAGGCTGCTTCTAACCAAGGCGGAGGAGTTAAGGAACTCCTGACCTTTATCGAACGCAAGGCCAAGTCAACTGGACAGATCACACGACCCATCAAGATCAGAAAGGTATGTTACAGACTTCTCCCCACGGGCCTGGGAGGTTACGAAGCGACGCACATTCTCCGAAATCGTTGTTATGCCATATAGCTCGCACAAACGAGGAGATAGATAATCTCAACCGAGCAGCGTATCCGCCCCGGGATCCTAGATCTTTGTCAAGGTTTCCACGCCTTGCTAACATCTAGTAGTCACAAAGGAGTGGTGACTTCGTCTACATTACAGCAAGCAAGGAAGACGCCCAGGAGATTCTCAAGGTTAACGGCTTCACATTCGCTGGTGCATCCCTCCATATAATAGAAGCACCAGAAGGATTCCCGAATCGCGATTCAACACCGTTATCATCAACTGCCCTTGAGATTAAGGAACAACTCCGCAGTGTTCTTAGCACACGCTACGACGTCAACACTAAGCTACTCAATCTCTCTAGCCTCGGTGAAGACCCTCAACTTAATCAGATGGGCTTCTTCCGTGGCGAGTCCTCGCCTGAGAAGATGTTTCGGGCCTTAATGGCGGTCTGCGATGGTCTATTTAAGACCCCGCAAGCGAAACGTGATGCGATTGTTAGCATCAGCCTTGCGGGCAACAATGTCAACGACGTTCTACAAGTCATGTCTCTTACCGAGACCTTCCCTGACGTCGTCAACCTCGACCTCAGCCGGAATCAATTTGGGGACTTAAAAGCTCTTCAAAAATGGCGTCACCGTCTTCGCAATCTCCAAACTCTTCTTCTCAACGAGAATCCTATCGAGGTCGCCAATCCAAACTATAAGGCAGAGATGGTAACTTGGTTCCCGAAGCTACTGAATCTTAGTGGCACCCAAGTTCGAACACCCGAACAGATTGCGGCAGCAGAAGCTGCAGCTAGGCCAACACCTATTCCACAAAGTGGTCCCGATTTTCGC
Organism: Xylaria multiplex; assembly: GCA_011057905.1. NCBI lineage: Eukaryota > Fungi > Ascomycota > Sordariomycetes > Xylariales > Xylariaceae > Xylaria > Xylaria multiplex. The sequence continues at coordinate 16,038 of WUBL01000204.1, read as the reverse complement.
GACATCAATCGGATTGGTGAAGGCTTCATTACAGAGTTTTTGGCGCTGTATGACACAGACCGGCATAACTTAGCGGCCAAATACTACGACGAGCATAGCACATTCTCGATTGCAGTAAACACTCACTCTCCACACGCACCTGATGTGCCGGTTCCTACGTGGGGAGCTTACATTAGGTTTTCTCGGAATCATATGAAAATCAATCATTCATCCCCCCGACAGCAACGGTTACTCACAGGCCTAAACCAAATACAACATGTTTGGCGGCAACTCCCACCCACTCAACACCCAAATTTAACGACCCAGTTGGATAAATATCTTGTCGATTGTCATCCTATTCACGGCCTCGCGGACCCAGCGGGCCGAAATCCACTTGGGGTAGACGGGATGATCATAACCATCCATGGCGAGTTTGATGATCAAGAACCTGGGACCGCAAAAACTGCTAAGCGCAGCTTCTCTCGCACATTCGTACTTGGTCCCGGTGCACCTGACAGGAACCCAATTAGAGTTGTCAGTGACCTGCTCTCCGTCAAGGCATTTAAGCATCTACCCACGCAAACAACAATAAACGACCAACAGAAACAGCAAATGCTCTCGGAACTTTCTAGGCTGACGGGGATGACACCTGAATTCTCCAGGCTCTGCCTCGAAGGTGCAAATTGGCACTTCAACCAGGCGCTTGCCTCTTTTCATGAGAAAAAGGTATAGTTTCTATTCTATCCATTATCTTGCCAATTTTACGACTAACACTACTCAATAGGCACAAATACCCCCGGAAGCTTTTACCACAGTGTGATTAATTTCACAACAACAAAAAACCAAATAACAATAACTAGAACACGAGAAATGATGGTCTCTGCATCGATCACGGAGTAATGCGGGTGGAGATTAGGGATTTACACAAGCGACTGTTTTTACTGCAATCATTCACTGGGTGATTGTATTCACCTGCATATCTGTTATATATGGGATCATCAGGTGGATGAGGCACTTGTTGGGAATGGGTCACTCAGAATCGATGGAGGCTACACAGGAGGCAGTCTCAATTTCTCCGATTCCAATAGGAACGAGACTGATCAGGTAGCTTCTCACCATGAAGGAACATGGTTAGAAACTCTGTATATGTATGACGATGATCAACAGGAAGACAGAATTCCATAACATATCACTTTATACCTGTCACGTGAGTCCTTGTCTAGTGACGATTATAGAACAAAGAAAAGTTTTTTTTTTTTTTTTGGGGNKGGGGGGGGGGGGGGGGTCTGGGGTTTGGGGTTTGTAATCTTTGATTGATCGATTGATCACCATGACACCATTATAACGATTCATCTATAGCAACTATCTACGCCAAGTATTTGAGAAATTTGACCCAAGACATGCGTTACTAGATTTTCAAGCTCTTTATCATTGAGAATGGCCAACTACAAACATATCAGCTCTTGGACAGCTACAGGTATATGTTGAAATCAAAGAGCCTTTTAGTAGAGAGTGTCGGATGTGGACATTGAAGTGCATACTCGATCGCGAGTGATTGGCGCGCGCGATTCTCTTGTTGCGGGGAAGAGACATGTATGCTAATTGATTCGCTGTGGGCGCCGTAGAGATGAGCAAGGGTCGTTATAGTCCGTCAACTTTACACCCATACGGCGGCACATCTTGGTACAAATTAGTGTAGATAAAATAAAGCCTTTTTAGGTTGACAGCGATAGAGCCAAAGCATGTGATAGCCGGCGCGTATTTAGGCCTTGGTGATGATCTTTCCTGTCTTTCGGGATTTCGGTGATGGGTGTGGTCCCAGACCCCGCGCTCATTGGATAATAGCTCGTGGGCAATGAGCAGTCGGTAGTGGTGGAGTGTACGGCGGCCATGGGAATGCGACGTCGAATAGATAGAAGCGAGACGGGATGACGATGTTAAGGCGTATACAATCAATACATTAGCTCAGAGACATTTCTCTTAATTTCGGCGCTTACATGGTCAAGCAGTCTCTCCCACGGCGAAATTTCAAATTGTATCACCCCACGTGAACGGCAACGATGAGCGAAAATGTAGTGTAGGTTAGATTTACAAAATGTGGTGATTCCACTCTTGACGGAATATCTGGGGCGAGGATTATGACACCATGCACGTCAGAAAGATCAATGGATATTTTGGGTTGATCATCTATGCCATCTTAGGCAGCCCAATATCCTACTTCATGCCAAAGTACCGATTAACAACTCCCAAAATAGTGTAGGTGGATGGCACAACTGTAGTGTACATAGTATGCGGCCATCTCTTTGCTTTGCGGGCGGATTCTCTCTCTAGCGCCGGATCTGACCACAACACTTTCGGCTCTAGATTTTACCACTACGTATTTTCCTTCTAGTGTAGCTCCTGTTCGTTCACGGTTCCCTATGTTTTCAAAGGAACATCACCGCCAAACCTGAAAATGTCGTATGATGAAGAGAACCAAGGCAGGCTGATTCAGGACTCCGACTCTCCTCTCTCTCTGCCACATTCCCATACTGTGCCATTTTTGATCGGGTCACGTAGAGGGCGTCAAACCAATCACATTTCCCATTACCTACTGAGGTGGTAGTGTTGGAGCCTGTGCTATGTAGTGTAGGCATCGTGAACGGGCCCCGAAGACTGCAGCCCTGGTTGCAAGCCTATTCGTCCGACGCACATGCAATGCGAGCCTCAGGGTGGCCAATACAGTGCAGCACGATGAGGATCATTACCCCAGCCTGAGCTCGTCCAACCCCCCGAACAAGTGCTCCCGAGCACCGGCCGAAATTGAAACTGTAGTGCCGTGGCTAGTATTATACATGTAGTACGACTCCGTACAATGGTACTACATACTATGAGGAGTGGTGGTGTAGACTCCTTCTCCTCTTCCTGGTTGCGATTGCGACTCTCTCCAATGCAGACCACGTTCCTCAACAAACCGTCCTCTCCAGACTATCCTCTGTTGGAACTTGGTAGGTGTCAATACCATCCTTCGCCTCCCAAAAAGGCAGGCCCAGATTCCTTCTTCGCCAGACTATCACTAAACTAGTGTAATATATACTACGCGCCAGTAGTTGGATGAACCAACAACTGGCATAATATATTAATATTGCATGGTAGGGTGGGATCCCTTTCTTAGCTTCTTCCTGAAATCCGCGAACGTACCTAGGTATACTAAACGAGGTCAACGATCGATTTTTAGCTTCATCAGCTCCTCTTTCCCCCAAGAATCCCCTCCTAGCGAGCAGATGATGAGCTAAGATCGGTTACCTACTATAGGTATGTATTGTAATAGTGTACAGTACATATGTAGGCTAGTGTAAAGAGCACCTAGTGTACAGTACTGAATGTTACACTACATATACGTGCACATGGGTCGGTACAGGAACAGCACAATACACATAATCCAGCACTGAGTACATGATTTACTACACATATGTTTACTATCGTAGCAGTACTATATGCAGCATGTGAGTACTGGTACATAGTAGTAAGACCAAAACGCCGCCAAGATCAGGGTCCCGTGTTTCACCATCTCCTTTCACGGTTAGTCGAGATTGGACGCCAGCCCATTTTTGGCAAAACATTGCGGTACGAATAAATGGGGAACAAAGCCCTCATGGCTAGAATGTTTAGCGTAGCAGGATGTCTCAATGCCCGTTTTCCAAATGTTTCTCATCCACTCAACTTTCTAGGTAACTCGATCACCCTCTCTTTCTTTCTCCCACCACTAAATAATAAGGACATAGTGTACATAGTAGGACTAACTAAGACATCGTAATAAAGACATAGCTTATATCTCATCCACACCACCTGACCTCTTCTTTAGCGCTTGCTGTCAATACATCTAACTTGCTAGCTCACGAACTGATATTTGACTCAGTGAGCGATGAAGTGACTTGATTTCCTAAATCATCGTCAGACCGCGCCCATATGAAGATACATCTAAACCAAGTACCTTGATAGCTTCATCCTTATCAGGTCCAAGTAGATTTTTAGGTGCTTATAGCGTGATGTGCCGTTTGTGATCTAGTCCGGGATACATGATACGTGATCTGCTGGTACATTGCGCGCAAGATTCATTGTGGCCTGCCCCTTTTCAGGCCTTTCAAGGAAAAGGACCGCTTCTGGGGTCCTCTCAATATGTACATAGTATACTTTAGTACTGGGTAAGTACACCAATAGTACCTATATATGATCTAGTTCCGCAAAGGTACTGACAGAGCATGTTTCTTGGTCTTGTCTGATGTTCCTAGTCCCTGAAGATTACGACGCTGCCATTGGTCCAAACATACTGGCTCCATAATGGATCTTCCAGGGTTCCTGGTCGGTACCTGGCTAGTACCTGGTTTACCATCCGCCTGTTTGTTCTTCACCTCGTCGGCTTGTCTTGCTCGCTCGTGTCGTCGTGCTGGCACTGGGTTCCTAGTGCTACCTAACCACCACATTTCTGCATCCTTTTCCTGGTTTCCTCGTTTCTATCTTTTGAGCTCTGGTCACTGCTGACACCACCTATACTCAGCTTCCTTTACATCCATCGTCGATGAGCTGAGAGACTCGCGGGTTGTCGAGACGACATCTATACGGCTGTTCATCTCCTCACACACTTTGACAGTAAGCGTGTTAATATTCTAATCGTTGATTTATATCCCTTGGCTTCACGTCGCACGTTTTCCAGGGGCGAATTACGGTGCTAGGATTCGGATTCGTGCTCAGATCCTCTTTGGTTCGATTTCTGCGACACAACGCACTTCAGGAAAGGAAACCGGTATTTCTAACAATCCTTTCCTTTGCACTGGTCTTCAGCCACGGAAAAAAACCCCCCAAGTGCAAACATCCCCCCATCTTGCCGTTTGCCCATCACCAAACATTGTTCCGCAGATCATCGCTTTAGTTTGGGGCGGGACCTCGCATATTTTCCATGTTTTGAGAACGACGGAAACGTAGCCACGACTTACCATTCATTGTCACCGGCTCAATAACTTATTAGTATCTTGGGAGGATCTCTTCAACCGATTTAAACTTGGTAATCGCGCGTTAACTCGCCACCTAATCATCAGCAAAAGAGGTGTTGGAGTGTTGGATTCCACCCCGGCTCATTCTCGATATTAACAGCGGCGTATTTATGTTACAGTCAGATTGCTGCGCCTCGATCACCACCAGATTAGAGCGGCGGCCTTCTCCTTACCCTGAATTTTCGAGCCTCGTCTTTGTCATCGACCATGCCGATGTGAATTGGCCTACATTTCAGGGTTATCTCTTATTTTGTCGACCCGTGCGCTCGAACAGCATCGTGGCTTCGAGGTCCTAGAATCAAGCACGATGCTGCTCCCCAAGCCGCCAGTCGCCCTAGCGGGCGACTGTACCGTCATCTTTAATAATACATTATACTCATACTCTGGGTCCGGATTCCAATCACTCGAATTAAGTGATGGGGCAAGTTGGGAGAAGTTGCCTGGTGGCAAGTCGGTGGATGGCGGAGTTTGTGTTGGCTCGACACCAAAGGATTCATCGTTGGCAGGCTTGTTTATCGTTGGTGGAAAATCAAGCCAAGCGGACTATCCAGGTTTACAAAAATTCACGTATTCCACGGGTAAGTGGGAAACAATAACACCGCAGGTTACCGTAACGAAGGACCGAGTCTATCATAGTGCAACCTACCTCAACAGCACCGAGTCATTGCTTGTCTATGCCGGTTCGACGGATGGGGACGCAAATTTGTCCCAACAAACATTCACGATTAGCACATCGGAGCCTTACGGTGTATTAGCATTTCAATCTGAAATATCCCCGCCGGGAGTGGCCCCCTTCCTACTCCCTTGGTCAGAGACACAAGCCGCTCTGATTGGCGGCAACTCTTGGAACACGCAAGTACTGCTTTTTGATACGACTGTTGATGTTCGCGGAATTCCCGGTGCATGGATTGATTCTGGCATTACGTTGTCTGAACCTCTCCCTAAAAACACGACTGCCGTAAAAGCTGCGATTATCCGAGCTGATGATGGGAGCAAGCATTTATATACCTTCGATCTTACAACGTTGCCAAATACGGTGAATAGGACAGTATTGATTGACGCAAATGGAGCACCCATGGTTTTATCCGCGCCAGTCAAGCCTGCTACGGCAAGTACAGAGGAAGTGGGAAATGGCAAGGCTCTTAGCGAAAGGGAATTACTAGCTAATAATTGGCCACCATATAACTCTACAAATGCGCCTAGGAGTACAAGAGCGGATTATTCAATCGCAACTGATGCCAATGGTCTGGTCGTCATGTCAGGCGGGAACGACGACGATTTGTTATGTATGTTCAACGCGAAGGCGAATGCCTGGGAAGATGCCACAGCAGTACTCGGCGCAGAGTCGCTTTCTATCCAATCGACGCCCTCCACGGTTTCAACCTCGACACCTAATCCCTCGTCAACAAGTAGCACAACTACCACAGCAACAGGCGCGGCTTCCACCACTGATCCCACCGTTGCTGCAGCATCAGCTTCAAAGTCTTCGTTGCCCTCAACTACCGTTCTCGGCATAGCGCTCGGTTCGATATTCGGAGCAGCTTTCCTGCTTGGTCTAATACTGGTATTTCTAAAGCGACGTCAGCGAAGGCAAAGCTTTATTGAGACAGGACACGCTCGAAGAGCTAGCGGCATACCAGAGAAGGATTTCTTTCATGAGGATTCGGCTCAAGCATCGGGCGGTTACTTTAGGGGTCATGGCCAACAAGACTCACAGAGCTCATTCTCTTCAATGGCCATATTTCTCGGCAAAACGCAGAAGCCGGCTGTTCAACGTAAAGGTAGTGGTGGGAAGAAACGGGTTTCGAATGGTAGTGTATACGGCAAAGATATCAAGCATACCATTAGCCGGCCCCAACCCCAAACGACTACTCAGCCGTCGTTTCTACTACAAAATGAAAAGATTATCATGCCACCTGAACCCGTTCAGCCAAAACCTCGAACAAGACCGACAGTTAACACGGACAGCGCTTTGCGGAGGAGTTCTGGTTGGAATCGATATTGGTCAGGTGGGAGCACAAGCATCATCGGGTTCGGAGGCAGCAGCAAATCGCGCCGTGACACTGAAGTCTCTGATGAGAGCTCCCGTTATTCAGACACACATCGCATGACGCAGGATTCAGCAACGGTCCCGCCGTTGCAGGTGCCCGCTGAGGGGCGACCCTCATTTCATCGTGTGAACTCGGGCAGTCCTACTGTATCTCAGTACGACCTAAAGATCAGAGAGGGTCTCTCCGGCCAAATTGAGCGGCCCGTCTCTGCAATCTCTGCAGTTTCTGCGGTTTCCTCCTCAGGATATTCTAGCGGCATACCACCGAGTGTGCATGAGGCATGGGATCCAACGGTCCCGAAGAAACCTTGGGGGTTTGACCGTGCGCCGAGTAGTGCGTATAGCAGCGGCACTGTTAGCGAGAGTCTGTATCCAACTGGTTTGGGAGCACCTACAGCCAATCGGCCACCATTAGGCGTGGGCGTGTCAAGGCAGCCTCAATTAGCTGTAGCTTCCATCTCCCACGACATGAGCTGGCTCAACTTAGGGGATAACGACAGGTCTGGTGACAATAATCGGTCATACCGCTAAAGCAACTGATAAGACCGTAAAGTCATGTCCCTTTGCTGCTCGCCTATGCAACTAGTAACTAACTAGGCAACGATTTATCACGACTCCTTTCGATGTCTATTCTCGATACCCGATAATACCCTTCAGCTAAAAAGCCCCGTATTCTTTTCGCATAACATGTCAGTGCCCACAGCGTAGGCAAACAGGAACACGGTCGAGCTATCAGCGCTCACCGATTGAGCGCTAATCAACAGTTCATTTCGATATATACGTCGCGACCAGATCACTTCTACATTTCTATTCTTTACTCTCCTTTGCATCAAAAAGGCGCCCGGACGTTTTTTTGCTATCTATTACATTATCTTGGACATATTCATCGCATATCATTATCAGCGCGTCGCCGGCATCGTTTCGTCGTTTCCATATATTCCCTCGAAGCTCGACGTCCGAACTCCTGTATATTGCTTTGGGCGATACGTCCCNTTTTTTGTTCCTGCATCACCTTATAGTGTCGCCGACACTATTATCTCCGTCTTGTTTTCTTGTTTCCGAATCTATTATAGAGTGCCCGGAGCCACCGGTCACCCTTGCCCTTGAGGCGTCTTCATTCATTTTATATTTCGCGAACCGCATGAGATACCAACACAACTCGCCGTTTGTGCATACGTGAATACGTACTAGAGTTATAAATTATCGAACCATCTTCCCAGTGTAATCATGCCTCATATTGTTACAAAATAAGGAGATTGGGGAAGGGGGATGGGGACGAGGACGGGGACGGCTAGGGAAGAGTGTAGTGCGTGATGGCGACTCGTCGTATCACCAGTGTTGGGTTTATTGTTTATGGGGAGAAGAGAAGATCTATGGGTGGTTAGTAGTGCTGTTTCGAAGGAGGTGTTTGCGTTTCATCATCCATCTTGGTCCTACGATGTGATCTAGCCTTGATAGAGAGCAAAGGCGAGACGAGACAGAGTTAGCAAGGAAAGCAAGATAATAATACGCCACCCTCGAAATCAGCCTTGCCGTGCTCACAGAAATGTGTGATTGTTCTAAGTGCCTTTATAGCCTAAATACAGACCAGAGAGCCCCTGCATCACTTACCAGTCTAATTCATTACTAGAGTAGATTCTACGAGACATGTGTATACATATAATTGCATGTCCTCAGATACTGAGCCATCCAGGCTTTTCCGTACGGATTCAGGCGTGCCCAATTCACAATACTATATACATCTCCCTAAACCTCGGGTGGGCAAGAAAGGCTCTTACAATCCTAACATTCTGATAGTATGTACTCAATAACTATCTGAGGTAGTCCCCTCACTGTCAGGTCCGCTATATCTGACCATGGCCATAATAGACCAACCGAATGATATGTACCATACATAAGCAAACAGCGAGGAAACCTTCATTCAAATCTGGTATGATGGTAGCAACCCCTAATCGACTACTGGCAGACAAGCCCAGTATAAATATCCATACAAGCGCGTACAAAAGAGACACTATGTTCTAGAGAGAACAATGTTGAGAGGAGCGAGACAGCTTGCCCCCTTTATGCTCCGCTAGCCGCTGTTTATTAACGACCTGCATATGCCACAAGTGGTATACAAGTAACCCGGTACTCAAATAACGCCAGAAACGCCAACCGCATCATCCGCCGATCCATCTTGTATCACTCTCGTCCCTCCGGTATGAATTAGTAAACAGGTCGTGGTTCCTCCCATTTCTGATGTAAATACGACTTCTCCGATGTAGGCGAGTTTTCAAAGTTACCATCCGGTCCCCACGAGGCACGGCCACTTCTGCGATGCCTACTGCCACTGTCACCAGTGGTAGGGCCAATCCATTCCCACGCCCTACCCATTTCCCCGTTGCGACTCTCCCGCTGACCGGTCCGGACATTGCTATTCTGTTCAACGACGGGCACGACGCGCTGCCAAATACGTTCCCGTTCACGAAGCGAATGTGTAGACCGTAGAACAACATCACGCAGATTAGGCAGAAATAGAAAGGGATCCTCCTGGTCACCTCGGTCTTTCTGTTGGGTGAGACGGTCTAGGACGTCATCAACTAGCGAAGGCACCCGGGCCGCCGCCGCCCTGTTGGACGTAAAGCGGAGACGCGCATAGATAGCCGTCACAATAAACACAATTATAGCACTAATCTGGAGGCGATTTCTTGCCAATCCGAGCCAGAACCAGCGCCGGACTGCACAGGTGAGCGGAATGCGAGCGAGAGAGGTGGACGATAAGAAGGTGTTTGGAACGGCGCCGGAATCGGACGTTCTACGGGCACGACGGGTCGTCTGGTTAGTTAAAAGTTTAGGTCAGAAAAATACTATTGGTACTAGTGAACGCGGGAAGAAAAGGGAGGACGAGTGTGCGGCATAAAGAAACATGGTAGTTTGGACTTACTCTTTAACCTCGACCCGAACTTCCTCGCGCTGTTTAATCTCGCCGATTGCTGAGCCCCAGAGATCTTCAAATTCCTGATTTGACATCTTCCGACTCTTCTTCTTGTTGATAATTTGCTTTAGTTCTAGCTCCTCTATCGCAGGCGTGTTAACTACGGTGCCCTCTTCATTGATAGGGTCACCGCATTCGTATTTCGCACTCCGTTCTCGAAGCTCCTCAATTGCCCTATCAGCAACGGCCTGAACTCGACGAACCTTCTCGCCATCAGGTTCACAAGTAGGGGGTAGAGGAACAACGCCACCGAGAGCAAATGGGTGTGGCTTAAGAATATAGTCTTGCTCACAGCGAACGGAAAAGTCACTGTAGCAGTACGCATGAGCAGGGCAAGGTTCACACTCGGGTTCTAATTTGTCGATGATGAACTGTGGAACAGTAATCTCCGCGGGTAGAATGGACTGCGCCCATTCTGGGACTTCTATTTCAGAAGGAATCGAGCTGACCGTCTGCCCGGCGCCGCAATAGCCGACGGCTATCTTTTCTTGACGATACCAACCAGCGTAGACTCCAAGGATTGTAATTAGAAGCATCGTGATAGGCGTTTTCTTGTTTGTCTTCCTTGCGTGGCGGGCATTGCCAGCACGTGTAACGGCGGTATGACCATTGGCAGCCTCCTCAGTTGCGAGCTCTAGTTGCTCTTGAGGTGTGAATTCTTCTCCGGCTTCCACTGTAGGCGGCTGCGATGTCTGAAAACGGGGCGCGGGCTCGGGCGTCTTACGGTAGATAAACGGAGGGGTAGGTGGTTCTGAGTCACCGTAAGAGGTACTGTAGGGAGCAGGTTCGTCATCATCAGGCGAGTCGTAGGTGTCCGTTTTCCTACGCGCGCCTTTGCTTGTACTTCGTGACATATTATGGCTAGTCGTTCTTCTACGATTGGCCGGTGTTTGTTCCGCAACCGCTGGCGAACTGCCACTCTGGAAAGGGTTGTCCGAGGTGAAGACATCTGATGTGCGCCTAAAGAGACCATCGGACTCCTCAGTCTTAAGTTTGGGTGTAAATAGTGCGCTACCATCCAGTTTCGGGCCAGCCTCAGTATCCGAAATCTGACGAGCTGGCAGCCGTGAGGCTCGTTTCGACGGGCTGCTCGGGATTGGCGGTGGCATGGGCGTATCAAAGTCGGGTTCTTCTGATTTGATCCTAGCGGATGCTTTCCGGGGCGATCGCGATCTCCGGAGAGTGGCGGGCCGGGGAGGAGGGGGTGCGAGGTCTTCGTGCTCGTCAAAGGGGTTGCTGCTGCTGCTTACTGATTCGACATCAAATATGCCCTTGCTAGAACGCTTTGCGCGGGCGCGGGCGTTGAGTATTTTCTTAGACTGTGGTACAATTTGCTCGTTGAAGATGTCAATCAACTGTGCCTTTTTCGCACTCGATGCGTACGGCACGTTATGGGCAACAAGGATGGATCTTAAACGTGGGATGGTTAAGCTCTTGGGATCAAACCCAGGCTGGAGATAATCAACATTTTCCGAGTCAGACATTGTGAGCCTGTCGCAAATGGCCTAAGCTGGGGGGGACAAAGGCGGTAGGAGCCGGAGGAAAACGGCGGTGATTGAAGAAAATAGAAAATAGAAAATAGAAAATAGAAGATAGAAGATAGAAGGGGAAGAAAGGAAGAAAAGAAGAAAAGAAAAGGATAAAGCGAATAGGGACAGATGGAAAGGGAATGATGGGCTGTTGTAGCTGGATTACCTGAGAGAATCAACTCGCAGGTATTAGTTACAGCTGTAGGCGAGGTACCTCAGGAAGGAGAGACAAAGTGGCACAAGTTGTGACACGAGGTGTTTGGGAACTTTGATAAAAGTCTAAGTATGCCGGCGGCGGCGAACGCGGCGGCGGATAAGATGGCGACCCGTCTCGCGAGTTCACAGAAGAATAATTAACTATAGTCACGACTATTCAAGCCCGTGTTCTTTGCTTGTGATAGATGTTCGAGAGGGAGGAAAGTTGTTGCAAGGTGGTGGTGGTGGTGGTGGTGGTGGTGGGGGACCTTGCCACTGTGTTTGTTGATTAAAGAACACAGTGGATAAATTGGTAGGCTCCAACTGGTTGCAGTGGCAACCGTCTAGTCCCTTACTTACACGGGCTATATATATATTTACTATATATAACACCTATTATCGTAGATACTACCTAGGTATGTAAAGGGTATGAATGAGGCGAGGATACCTTAGGTACCTACAGAGAGATAGCAATAATAAAAGGCTGAGCTTCTATCATGGGGTCAAATTCTAGACATTAGGTAACCATCCGATTCAAATGGTCAANCCCCCCCCCCCCCTCTCTCAAAAACTACGATATCTTTCTACCCGGTTTCCCAACCAAAAACTTGGAAGCTTCCACTTTTGCTTGTATTGGCTATGCTGTATTTCAAGGTTCAACCCGGCAATTCTCATTCACCCTCCCCCTTAGCTCATATCACGGTCGAGTCTGAAACTCCTACACCCGTGCGATTCGGTTCGGAGATACCCGGGCGCAGTATACATAAATAGTATTAGACATGGCAAATATATACAAAGTGAGATGTGGAATTTAGACATTATCTAATCCCGCATTCCCATCACCATCACCATATTTATATCACATCCTATTTATGAGCAAATAGGGTAGGTAGCATGGCAACATGTTAGTAAATGCGAACACTGTGATACCTGACCCCAACTAGTCTCATCGGGTATTAAAAGATGATGCGTAGACCATCCCTAGTGTCAGAATGCTTCTTGAGCCCTGTACTAAATATCCCCAAGTCCTTCTTCCTTGGTCTTTGATGTATGCTCCTCGGTATGTCGTAGGCGTCACTTCGTCAGGATGCCGTCTCCGTTGTTTCGCGAAGCCTTTTCTCCGCCTCATCCGCCCGTTTAGTAGCCTCAGCTAGCTCCTTCTGCAGGTGTTTGATATATTCGATCGCCGACTCTACCGTACTCGCCTTGCTATTTGGTGCATTCGATTGCTTGGCATCCGTCTTATCTCCTTTTGCATTATCAATATCGCCTTCACTGCTTTCTTTAAGAATGCTTTTAGGGAGCAACGTCGCGATTTCTTGCAGCGCTGAGTTGATGCGGTTCCGCCGCCCTTGTTCCGCTATTTTATGTGATGTCCGCTTCGATGTCAAGTTGGTAGAGAGTTCACTAGGATAGGTCACGCCAGGCATCGTGTTTCCTTCCAGAATTCTCTGATAGTTCGACTTGGAGGCCAAGAGTCTCGAGGCTGAGTCCTCATTTGATAACCCAGGTGTTCCTGGTAGAAGCGGTTTGATGTTTGGCGAGATCCTCGGCAGCAAAGCTGGGGAGACGGAGCTGATACTCGCTCTTTTCCTAACACCCTTTGGTGCCATGAGTGGTGTCTTTTTTACTGCGGAGGAGGGTCGCGGGTTGAGTTGAGGGCTTTGACTGGCCGAAGCAGGTTGAATTGGTTTTGCTACAAGAGGCGAGGGTAAAGGCTGGAGCGGTGTCATTTTCGGCGTCTCCGTCTCAGGAGACACGCAGGGCGACTGTTGAGTCTTCAATAGCGGTAGGCGCTGTTCGGAAGTATTAATCGAGTTGATTGACTCCGGTAGCTGGAAGCTCTCAATATGCTCGGGGGCGTTGGGATCCGCATGAGTATGGTCTGCCGTCTGGTTTCTAGGCGAGATTCTAAAGAGTGAGGCGGGTGTTGCGGGCGATGGCTTCCCATTCTGTGACTTCAGCAGAGGCGCCGGCGCGGGTTTGTCGCTGTTCTGAGTCTGAGGCGCTATATTGGGCGATTGCCGTGCCGAGCGTGGCAGTGGAAGTGGTGGGGGAGGCATCTCAAGAGCTTCGGGCGAGACAGAAGCGTTCTCCGATTCTTCATTTGAAGATGCGGAGACCGATGTGGGCATAGCACCTAGTTCTGTGCCCTCCGCCACCACCTCCGCCAACTCACTCAAAGCTTGGGCATTCATCACTGGTGTTGAAGCTGTTTTCCTCCGCTGCGGCTTCGTGATGGGAGATTGCCGTACCTTCGGTTTTCTCCTCGGCGCATTATTCTTGCGTGGCTCTTTAGATAGATTATCAGCAGCAGTTGAAGCTGAAGGAGACTCCACGTCCATTGCTACTGGCGAATTGGTAGTTTGGCTGGTGTGGCCGGAATGCCTTGGGTCATAGAACACCGTCGAATCTGGCTGTGCATATAACGCGGGTGATGTTATAGGACTAAAGTATGCACTAGGGACCATAAACTGATGGTCTACCGGGAAGGGGGCGTCTAACGGAGTCACTGCAGGAGACACCAGCGGCGTAAAGGACATCTTTGATAATGTTAGCTCAGCACGATTACATTCGGTGAGAACAAGCATACATCCTGTTGTTCCTTTATCTGCCGGTACCCTTCAAACATTCCTGATGAGTGCCCCTGATCTTGCGATGCGAAAAATTGACTTGCGGCTTGCATCTCGAGACTCTGGGGGGTANGGGGGGACTATGTTTCGTTGTTGCTGCTGTTGCTGAGCGTATAGTGCAGCCTGCTGCTCTTGTAACCGTCTCTGCTGCACCTCGAGCTGACGTTGCTGCTCTTGCAACTTCTGGTGCTGTAAAAACTGTATCTGAGCATCGATTTCCGAAATGGTATCATTGGGTGTCTGTTGGTGGGGGAGAATCTGCGAGAGGACTGCTGGATGACTTGGCGCGGATGTCATGGCAGAGACTTGACTCTGAGGCCCCATATTGTTCTGCGCAGCAATCGGGGCCATGTTGGCATCGCTCATGGGCGTATCAACCGAGTCGCGATGACTCTGCTGTATCATGGAGGGGCCATTTTGAGCATTGAAGGCTTGGAAGTCAAACTGTATCGAATCACTCATATTGGACATGCCAATGTCGAAGAACTGTTGGAAATCGTCATCGCCAGTTGAAGACATGTTCTGATCTTGGCCATTCCAGGCGGCCGGGTTGATCATGGCCATCGCCGGTTGAGAAAGCTCTCGGAAGCTTTCCGAGACACCACGGCTCGGCCTTCGCAAGAGGGAATGCGGCCCGCCGACGTTCGGGAAATGTACGTTCGTAGGTGGTAAGTGGTAGGTGGTAGGTGGAGAGGCGTCTGGCTATGCGGGTTGGATATCCTAGCTCTTATACCGTGTGTCTGCTTCGATGGGATTAATGGTACGGGTAACTGCAGTTGCACAGGACGTGGTTGTTCATCGCATTCCAATAGACGAGGTAGCCAAAGTGGAGCGGCTGAGGCGATGCGATGGAATCTTGACTCGGTGACCAGACGTGAGGCTTTGCAACAATAGAGGTCGTATGGTCGGCGCTTTATGACGTATCAAAGCAAATGTTATTATTGATTTATTTTTCTTGGACATTAACGAGTCGCGCCATCGTCGTTGAGGATAATAAAGTGCGAAGAAGGATGATGTTTGAGCGAAGCGACTGGGCTAACAGCCAATGTCGGCGAGATTCCGTAGAGAAGCCGACTAGTGCACAGCAGCAGCAGCAGCAGCAACGGTCGAGACAGACGAGCGAGTGGGGAGTGGGGGATGGGGGTAGCGGGTGGGATGGTCATTGGCTGGGAGCTAGCTAGGCAGTAGGTAGTTTTGCTGATGATTAACATGGGCTCTATACATGGACTCACTACCTACTTAGTACCTAAAGTACTGTGCGCTACACTACAGCGCGCTACGGCGGGTCGGGAGCAGGAGGAGCAGGTCTTTCGGTCTAAAATGGCTGTTATGCCATTTCCGGGAGGGTCACCGATCTTGCCATCTCGTGTAATTATAACTTGTACTTGAATGTTTCGATGTATGTGACTGGCATACCTACCCAAGGGAGGGCATCCGGACAGTCACCTGAGGTTAGCCACATGTAAAGGATGTGGCTGATTTAAGTAGTTCGTGACCACCTCCAAAGCTGGGTAGGTAGGTAGTGCATGATTCGGGGTAAAATAACCCCCCACTATAAGTAACATTTTCGTCCGCTTCATCTTCGTCCACTTCATCCCCGTCCACTTCATCCTCGTCCACCCGACTGTGGGTTGCCCTCTTTTTTTTT